>JAGTTH010001949.1:0-124433 GCA_022606485.1 Agraylea sexmaculata
CGGCCACCACAATTATAATAATTATTAAAGCGTATTTAATAAAAAATAACGATTTTATTTTTTTTTAATTTATTACATGTAATTTTTCTATATTTATATATTTATGATTAAGCCTCTGCTATAGACGCATTTTGAACGTAATGTTGATGATTTTTTGTAGTTATTGACCAAATGCTTTAATATGGGTGTTAATTTATATTTTGATTATAAATTTAAATAGTAAATAAATGTATCTAATAAATAGCACGTTAATAAAATTAGTTTTTATTTTTTTCCCCCAACTTTTTATTATTTAATATTAGTTAACCCTCAAGTCACATAAAAATGTTATGAAAATTCTCATGTAAAAAGATTTATATATTCTGTTCACCTAAGTCGTATTTAATAAAAAATATTTTTTTTTTCATTTATTACATAACAATTCAATTATTCAGTACAAGTTCTAGCAATTTTTAATATTATCATCTTATTTTCGCAAAGGTGAAAATAACTTGTATACTGTATATTGTCACGAATCAAATATAGTCGCACGTGCAAATGTTCATCTGTATTCCATCATTATTAATTTTATTATAATCTATATAAAATGGTCGAGTTACTATCATCCACGTGTAACTTTAGTAAATATTTTAGGTATAATAAGTGTAGTAGTAACGGATGTGGTAGCGGAAAGCGTCACGTAGTCCAGCGCCACTAGCATCCTCATTTGCGGAAATGAGCTAAATTCCCAAACACTCGAAGCCTTCCACCACCACCATACAGACACCCTCATTTCATTTGCTCGACGAGAAGAAGAAGAAAAAAAAACCTATGAAAATTTTCATAAAGTCCAAGATTAACAGGCGGTGGCGGTAAAGTATGCAGGGGAGGATGTTTGCGTGCTCCTTTTGCGGTTGTGACGAACACTTCAAATGTTAACAAGCTATCTTGAAGAAATACCACAATTAGATAAAAAAATCATCCAAATATATTGCATATACAGAAACGTGGTTATTAATTAACTTTATGAATATATTAGGTTATTAATAAAATTGTTAAATTATCATATATTTTGATCTTACTATATAATGGTTAAAATTTTCATAAAATACTCTCACAACACAATGGTATAATATAATATACACACCAAAACAGCTTAAATTAAAAAATCAATAAATATGATACTTATTATTATTACTATACAATTTATTTATTAAATATAATTTGCATACAATGTTTTGATACATTATGATTAGATGTTGTTACAATATTCAGTGTATAGACTTAGTCTTTTACTTATTTTAATACGGAGTACAATCAATTGATATTTAAAATAATAAATAAGTCATAAAATAATTTGTAAACTATGATACTTGAGAAATCTAGCGCCGAATAAGATATTTTAACCAATTTAATTTAACTGCTACGGTTACACGACTTAACCGTATTTCTATTAGTACTAAAGGTATTTTAATAATTTATTTGCAGAAATTAAATAATTTCAAAAACAAGCATTTAATGAATTTTAAAAATACCATAAAAATAAGTTCCGAGATGATAGAAAACCAATCAAAATTATTATTTGTAGTATACAGTGTAATTTTCTTAAGACTGTAATTTTTTTAAATAAATACCGATAGTGTTTTTTCAATGTATTATTACCAATTTTTCTCTGATTAGTAAAAACAGCCTAGATATATAAATTACATTAACGCACTCTTCTATATATCCATAATATTGATTTTAAATAATTAAATTATGATAGATATGTTGTGTTCAGTTAACGATGCTACAACTACTCGCATACAAAGAATAATATTATAGTTTTAAATCGATCTCATAGTAGGCTATAGAATAAATTATATATTGAATGAAATCGAATATATGACTTCCAATAATCTGTGTAAAATTTTATTAAATATTTTGTATTAAAATGTCAAGGGTTATAATAATAAATTGAAAATGATAAGAGTGTATTAATATGGTGACAAGGAGCTAAATGGGCAGCCATTAAGGTGGCAGAATAAACGATGTCCAGCAGAAGACGATGCTCCAAGTTTATCCAAAGGAGCAATTAACATGCGAGTCCCTTAGAGTCCTTGATTCCTGTAAACGAGATAACTCAGTCTTGAATGAGTATTCCCCCAATCTACTCAACCCCTATTTTAGGGGTATACCATACTCTTTTTTATTTATATAGTTGGTATACGCACAATTATTAAAATGCCCGCCTATCAATTATTTAATTAGTCTCCTTTGTGCCGAAACACACTTACAAATTAATACTCTGGGTACGTATTTTATACAAATACATTTCCAGAATTAGAATACTTCTTTGAGAGGCGGTTGTGTAATTTTCAAATATACAAACACAAGTTCGCATGAGTAGGAATTAATTACCTCTTGGTGGCACATTAGCGACTCTGTACATATTATAAAGCCTTTCAAAGCCTTCAATTAGTATTTTACCCAGGTTGTTACATATATAGAATTAATATCTACGTCTCTACAATATGAACATTATCAATATATATATATATATATATATATATATATATATATATACAAATTATTATTTGAATACATACATATTTTTACTGATTGAACATAGAGCTGGGGTTCAAATATAAATAAAAGCATATAATTTTTCTACATTTAATTCCAATACCTTTGTTTCTACGCAAGGAATCACTTGTTTATGTGGATATTTTTTTCGGAGTTGATCAATTATATTTTAATTAGCGATGTTTTCGTAGGCGATGATCCGGGGGATGACATCAAAGTCATTTGTCTGAATTACTAGCAGTTCGAACCCCATGGCCTTTACTTGTTACTGCTGATTTATTTCCACTACCGAATCAATTATATCGACCGTTGACAAAAAAAGCCTATCAGACTCCCAGGGGATCCGGTAAACAATTACTTCCTTGCTAAATAGCCCCTCTATTGACTATATGTGTTTTTGTAGATCGTGAGACATCGTTAACCAATACAAAAAGTAACTACGAAGTCGACATTGAGTATATTTTGTATCTTAATAACATTCGATTATTAAAGATCACAATTCCATTTATAAGAAACAGAATGTACCATACTCATTGCCATTATTATTATAATCACACGGTTCGTCAATACATGATATTTTCATAAGACGCGTGCTACAAACACTGTAGTTATGGGTTCAAATCCCGCTCAAGTAAAGAACTTTTAAATTGATATGATCGGCTATTACGACTGAGAGACCGTTAATTACGGATCGATTATCTTGATTCAGGTTTACTCTGCTTTCCTGGATTAAAAGATATATATTGAGGCGGTTAATAAAACAGCTATAACTATAAATCGTTAAGAATGCCGAAAAACAATTAACCCATTGTTATGTCTAAACAAATAAATTTATAAAAACATTCTCAAAAGCCCTTCCAGGCGTATATAAATAATAAAAAAATAGAACAGAAAAAGTATTAGAATCTTTTTTGGTAAATATAGATTTTTTGAGTAAAACACACGTAATAATTACGAGATCATATCTATTTAAATATTAGTCCAATAAATTTGAAATCAATGTAAAAAAAAGTGCTTATTTATTATTTCCATTCTTAGTCGTTTGTTTAAGAAAGGGAATAAGTAAACGATTTTGGGTATAATAATAAGCATATTCTTTATATAAACACAGTTTTTTAATCGTTCCGTTCAATTGGCGTATTTCCACTCATAAGTGTTCTGAATATCTCATCGGTTGATCCGATTGTCCAAGTTAGTATTTTTAATAGGAGTATGTAACGTGATATTGGCATTATTGTATCAAAGGCTGGTTTAATATAGCTTCGGCGGGAGTTAGTCACGAAGTCAGGGATGGTGGGTGGTATAAGCAATATGAATTCCTTAGCTTGGTCTTGTACTCGTATCTCGTAGCTCGTAGCTCGTAGCACCGGCCGTAGAATGTATCGCGCCTCAGGCCATGTGTGTAATATAGCGAAACAATAACCCCAGCATAGAGGTGTCTTATGTTACAACTACCGCCATATTCCACCATCAGGGGACTCTCAATATTACACATTATTAAATCAATATTGAAATCATACAAACTAAAGATTGATTTCAGTAACGATGGAATGGCTAGTAAAAATAATTGTGAATTCTACTAATATATATTATTTAAAACGTATCTACTACTATGAGAATAAGCTTAGGTGTCCCTTTATTATTAAAAACTTACATGTAAATTCATATATTTATTGTAAGATCTCTAAGTTTTTTTTATTTTTTTCATTTATTATTATTATTATTTATTATGTATAATATTTATATATATATATATATATATATTAGTAGTTCTACAAGTGGGTTTTTGTATTTTTCCCCATAAATTATGTTATGACTTATTAATCATTTTAAATATCAATTGATTATACTCCGTATTAAAATAAGTAAAAGACTAAGTCTATAAACTTAATATTGTAACATCTAATCATAATGTATCAAAACATTGTACGCAAATTATATTTAATAAAGAAATTGTATGATAAAAATATTGTAAGATCTTTGTTTGGGTTAAACAAATTTTGAGTTTTCATGTTAATTAAGTATATTCATTGATATGGTGACATTCTGAACTAATTAAACATATACATGTAGTTGTAGTCTTTTGAAAATAAAATTACATGCTTAAAGAAGATATTATCGATATATTTTTTTATTATAATTGGTTCATTATATTCACATTGTATTCAAATCAGTACATTACAATAACAACAAGTTACCAAATGTTACAAAATAAGCAAAACTTATACTCGTATTTTGACCGATTAAAAAGTTGCGTATACCTGCAGATACGAATTTAAAAAAATATCTGTTGTTTTATTATTTTAACAAATCTAAATTACAAGTGATGTAAAGGATAAAGTTGACAGTCAATTCTTTTAAAATTAGATTGATTAATTAATTCAATTATATGACCACATTTTTCCTGAATATATGAAGGTATTATAGTTCTAATATCTAGTGCACGTAGAAACAAATATACCTACTTACAAATATTTAAAATATTGAATAAATGTTTACAATACAGTGTAATTAATATTTGGAATGGAATTATTTTTTAAGAGTCGAGTTGAGAACGCCTGACCAATAAAATGCGAAAGGTTCGATATTTGACTTGTTGTGAACGGTAGAGCCTTTCATTAAAATGTTATTCAGAAATTCTTTTTATTTCAGCTTAATAAAAATATTTTATCATAATCATATTATCCAAAGTATATAAAAGTCATTTCCATATATTGCCATTAAATTAATTACAATTCTTTTAACAGTTCACCGCACCCCGGAGTACGCACATTACATTCCTATGATAATTACCTTTAGACTGCGGTCTCCACTTGGAACATAATTTGCAAAGATGAAATAAAGCAAAGCATCCCCCGAGATATGATCCCCTCGCCGCTGACAAGTCATCATAAAAAACAAAGCGATACCGAGGCAGTGGCGTAAACAAACCCTTGCTCGCAATAAAATCATTTGGACCACCCCTAATAGTGAGCGGTGCCCCCGACCACCCCCATGAACACTTAACATTCGAATGCGACCATTGCTCAAACTATCGCAACATAAGATGGGGTGAACAAGAAAGCGATCGCAACATCCAAATGTTTTTGTTTTCTCCGACAATATACACAATATCCTCAAAACCAACCTGACAACAGATATCGAGAATATTAAGTCGAGTCGTGTACAAACAAGACGAGTAAACGGCTATTGATCAATACAAGAATAAACATTTTTCATCAAAGTCTTTAATATTCTTCTTTATTTTATATGATTGATAATTTTTTAATACCTTGTGTTTATTTGTTTTTATTTAATGCATTGTAAGGTATGTTCGGCGTGAATTAACGAGGCTTAAAATATTATTTATTAATTTATAATTCCATAGTTTCACATATTAACTTAAAAACAAAAATTTAATTTATTTTTATTGATAGTGTTTCAACAAATATAGCATATAAACATTTTAAATTTGTGTAATTTTTCTTTCATATTATAATTTTACAAATTTTAAAATCGCATAATACCAGCAATAATATATATGATTTTATATATCCTTGGTGATTTTCATTAAGAATATTTACCCAAAATGGTAAACAATAAAATATATAAATATATTGTTTGTTGTGATTGGAGAGATGTTAATTATTTTATACATTTAATTTAAAATTAAAAAAAAAACCTTAATAATAACGATTATTCAGGTATATATTTTTGTGAATAAATTACCACCTAGATATTAATTCATGTATTGTAAGAGCACAATCTTTGAAATATGTAATAATTGTCGATTAACACATCGAAGTGGCGATGGAAGTCGAAACTTTAACGCACAAGACTAACCCTCGGTCATAAACTAACTTCTCGGGGAGATTTGACAAATAAAATTTAACCATCGGCAATTCCCTCAGCTTCACCCCCAAAGACCCACCCTTCAAACCGCGACGCACCCTCTTCGCCGAAAGGCCATCAGAGTGGAAGACATTAAAAAATGCGAAGACAAAAAAGATAATGACCGCATCCTAATTACAATAATGTTTTAATTTCAAAGTCGGCCTCGTAACGGCCGTTTGGAGGGTATTTGAAATATGCTTTTGGGAGTTATTATGAAGTCGGAACATTCTAACTATAACTGCTGATTCGTTAATAACTGCACATTGTTTAACAATCCCCCGACGAGTCATTTTACTATTTTTAACATCTCCTTCTTAGAATCTGTTCAAACTAGACCCTACTTGTGAATATCTTCAAGTGATTATAGCACCCTCATTGTTATTGATCGTAATAAATTTATTTTTAACCATTGTATTTTTTAAATATTTTGGTTGTTGTACACTTTATTATTTATTAATCCTCATATTTGTAAATGGGTTTTTATTTATATTATCTGACTAACCCGATTATAAGTAATATCAATTAAACCAAATATGACTCGTCGAATCGTAAGTTCATTTTACTAATGATATCATTAGAAAATTAATAGAATCGAATCAAATTGGGTTTTACCCAAACAAGCTGTTATTTAGTTTATTGTTAGTTAATTATTTTTGTTAATGAAGAGTCTATTATTGTTATTTTTAATTAATCCTCATATCTGTAAATGGGTTTTTATATTCCCCATACTTTTTATTATTTAATATTCTCATGTTAGTTATTGGTAAAAATATTAATATACTCTGTACATCAAATTTTAATTCATAAGATGTTTTGTATTATTTCAACAATGTCATTTTCAAATTTAATAAAGAAATTTTAATATTTTATAAAAAATTGTACTGATGATTTATTTTTACTAATTAAATCAACTTATTTTTAATTCCATTAGTGGGCTTCTTATTTCCTGGTTACGTGGAGACTATTTTAAACAAACCTTAATTAATTGTCCCACATATTGATATAATAATAGTATAAATATATTCTTAAAAGTCTGTTTTATTTTTTTCAGGTAATATCAATGACACAGTCTATCAAATCCAGAATAGGGTGAAAAGTAAGTTAGTATGAGTAGTATTATAAATTTAATAGAGATATTAATAGTGTATGATAATATGAAAGAGGATGATATAAAGGGTGATCTTGATAGTCCAGCACCTTCCTGATGAAATCTCTGCCCTTAGGCCATCTGCACACCTCCATCGTAATATCCACCCTCGCCTTAATCAGTTACCAACTGTCAAAGGGCCAACTCTTGAGGCTTCTCAAATATTATTCCAAAAATAGGATATTAATTTATTTGCGGAATATGAACTATAAAGCAAGGTTTATCACTCAGTGTAGGGTGTACAATAATGATATGGTTTGATTCAATAGATTCTATTAATGATTATGTTTAATCACTTATTTAATATTTAATTAAATTTATTATTTAATATTGAAAAAGTTGGAATATCATCGATGAAACGTGATAGTCCACGTGCGGTATTTCACGGCGGAGTTGTGTTGATTCGCCGGCGCCGACAATAGAAGCATACCACACTTGGCGTCGCGACGCCCGCGGCCTTTACTATTACTATATGATGGATATATATATATACATAATAGGGTGGTTGGGGTATGAGGTGTGGGATGAGGGTGGACACACGTACAGGAATCCAGGAAATTGGATGTCATTCCTCACCACCTTATGCCCCTTCTTTTTATATCCACCGTACTGTCTTCCATAGCCTTTTGCATATCTGATCCAACTCAAATCACCTGAAATCAAATCTCGTTCAATCTTCAGATGAGTTTTTCTCCAAAATGAGACTTTCAACCCAATAATACCGCAAGACGCTTATTATCTTGATTCAACTCTTGGCAGAATAGAATTTGTATAAAAAAATACCATAATTGAGTCGCACGCACTATGACCTTTTTTAAATTCAAAATTCTATAATCAGTTTGCGTCGTAAATATAAAACCTTTCGTTTAAATGTTTTGTAAATGCAATTTTCCAGTCATAAATCGGCTGTCTTATAAATTGGATGTTTTAATGCGCTGTCGAAGAATGTGATAAAAATAAGATTCAGGCCTGTCTTTGTTGTATCGTTGTGATTAGCATTTTAAGCAGTTTGTCGGTTAAAAATAATAAATAAAAGAGGTAGAGCCACCAAATTGGGTTGTCAACTCAAGATGTCACCAACACTGAACCTCAGTTTGTGCGGTGTTCTTCACCAGCATGTATGTATATATAAAACAATGTATTTGGGTTTGAAATAATAATTAAATTGATTGGGTTCCAATATTAACTAATGAATTTCTTCGTCGATTCTCTAGGTTAATTTGAAGCTGTGAATGATCCGTTTAATTCCATTTAACGACATTCTGGCGCCCGTAACGTACTTCTGTTTTAACCTGGCCATAAAATAAAATCACCGATAAGGCTCCACTTGGTCGAGGGGTGCAAAGCAACAGGCTGTATCTATCCACCTTTATTCCAACAGGGTTGACAGTCATTTCATAAAAAGATTTAAAATTCTTTTTTACATATCCTTCAAACTGGATAAAATCAGTGGCTAAGATATAAAAGACGCACATAACAGTTGTTTGCTTAAACATACGTTCACTTTAATAAATTTAATACTTCAATAATTATTAAAACGTGGTTTAGTACATAAGAAGAAGAATATTTAACTGTCAAAAATATACACACATCTTCATAATATATTCATTAAATAATTTACAGTAACCTCATCACACAACATACACTGTACATTTTTTTCCTTTATCAGTTTACATTCATTAATTTTAATTTATTTTCTGTGTACTGTTTTTAGTCAACGTTTTATCAGTAACATTAATTTTATTTCAATTTATCTGCGAATTTGAATCTTGGTTTATAATTTCATATTTTTGTATTTGACTTATAAAGTAAGTGTTTTATTTCGAACATGTCATTATTGGATAATACATTTTTTTCGTAAGAATAATAATTTTTATATTTATATTATTCTTTAAACATAAATTAAAAACACCATATCCTAATAGCCAGCCCAAGATGTTGTTTAAAAATAATATAAAATCACAAATATTCACTACAAAACATTACGATACAATATATATATATATATATATATTACTAAAAAATATATTCATAGATTTACAAAAACACTTCCTATAATTGTGTAAAAATATAATCATCAAATTTCACTATTTATGTACACTTGTATTATATTTTATGATCATTTTTTATTTTGATTTATTAAAGTTCGTACCTAAATGTATTGGAATAGTGATTTTTTTTTCTCTTTACTTTTATTTTTGGTTTGTATTAAAATAATAAATATTATATAATTACTGGTGTATTTTCATCCCTGGTTGGTATAGAACAGACACCTGACGCTTCTTACCTACCCTTACTACCTCCAAAAGGATGCACCCTACCGGAAAACACCCGCCCGTTACGTTTTTCCAATAAACGCTTTTCAAAAGTAATGTACTCTCCACCGCAAAACTTTTATTCGGTAAGAAGACAACCACTTTAAACTTTGAATATTTGAATAGTATAGGGATATTTACACCAACATATTATTAAAACAAGGTGACGGTGGTAACATAATAAAGGGTGGCAGTCGCATAGTTATTTATGTTCTGAAACGGTCGAGCCGCGTTAAATCCATAATTTGTTTGACGGTCACTACGCCAAGCTCTCATATTTACCTACTCCATAATGGCCATTCTACTATAATTAATTTGCTATCCTGTCCACATTTGCTGTGTTGCAAATTGACGTCATTAATAGACCAAACACGCTTCTAGTGCCCGATGTGACTTTTGAATTGCATTTCTATCATACACTATCTCTATACTCTTAAAACATTCTAACTATAAACGTTACTCATCCTTATTACGTATTTACATCATTCATGTATTGATAATACAATACATATATAAAACCAACAGATCAAGAATTATTAATTGCTAACATCCCTCTTTGGGCGGCTTTTGAATTGGGTTCCAAAAAAAATAAAATAATAATAATCCTTACATTTTTTGTACTATTCTGGTATAACCTAGTTTGTACAATAATTCAATAGAAACAATTCATAATGACAACTATTTTTATAAAAATTAAATCAGGTGATTAATATTCTTAAACCGTTATTTTTTTAATTAATAAGAATATGTATAATAAATTATATTATATCCTTATTTTAAATGAACAACGTACTTTAATTAATTAGGTAACTAATTTCACAGTTTACTTGAATTTTTTTTGCAATACTTCTTCTCTCCACTAATAATAATATACTGCTGTTGTTCAAAATTAATCCGAAATAAAAAAATGGCAATTACAGGGTAACCTAACATTTATTTATTTATTTAATAATAATTACAGTAAAATTAACTGAGTGAAAGTCCATAAATAAAAATTGCATTAGCACTATAATAATCGTTGCTATAAATAAGTGAAAAAAACTTTACCTACCTATGATTATGTTGTTTTTTTATGTTTGTGAAAATTATATCAATATCAATATCGCGTGCTTTTTTATCATGTTGTAATTATCGTCATCTTTTACAATTAAAGCTTGTCGGGAACAAAATGATGATTAAGCCAAAATATTTTTATTATAATCTACTCACAATGTTTCCAATATAGAAACTTAATCCGAGAGTACAGATATTATCCCCACATGAAATATTCACACGTAAAGTTCTTATATCCGTATGTCATCAGAGAAGAGAAGCTACGAATGAAAGTTGGCAAAGTTAGTTCTTGTTAGAAATATGTCAGTGTTTCACTTATCCGCTGGTAAGATTGTGGTTGTTTTTGTTATTGTCGCATTTGCTAGTGGCAAAGACTTGTTTTGTTGTTTATTATTTGTTGTTCGGTGGCAAGTTTTTTGATTTGCAGCAACACCTACGTTTGTAATTATCACAACCAAAAGTCGCCTCAACAAAACTTTTCAATAAAGAGAAATGTTCCTACTTACACACATACATGGTGTCGCAATGCCGTCTAATTTATATCACATAACATATAAATTATTCTATACGTAAGGCTAGCTGACGTTAAAATAAGCAATTTTTATAAAATAATATGGAAGCTAGTTCAGAGGTATCTTTAAAAAATATATCAGGGTAACTTATTTTAAGTTTAGGACGAGATAACTGCAAGAGTTAATAATTAATTTTCTCTAAAAACATCAAACAAAAAAAGTATGCAATTTAACTATGCTTTAGATTTAGTATGTTAAACATTGATTATCAAAAGAAATAAGAATTACAGCAATAAGTATATGCACACATAATATAGACAATAATTGCATGTAATTTATATTCTTTGTGTAGTTTGTTTTTGTAATTTTCATTTTTATAAGTATATGAAGGTATAGCTGAATTAAGTAAAAAGGCATCAATCAAATTTTGAATAAAAAATAATAGATTTCTACCTAAATAGATATCTAATCTATTTATGAAAAAATGTGTGAATTATTTAATTCATTGATTTGTTTAGAATTATTTCTAATTATATAAAATCAGTGTATTATCTACTCATTTTATTTGTAAAAGAGCAACACGACAGTTTGATATTTTATTTTGGGGTTCCAATCACAATAATCTTTATAATGTGTGTTAAATTTGACTCTTATTCTTCAAAAACTGTCATACTTCTTAAAAATCTCTATATTATTATAACAATGTATTGTATGTGTTTATTTTTCAAATAACAATACAAATAGGTTAGGTTTATTATTTTAGCACAAAGAACATTACACATTAAGTTTGAATAAATATATATATGTGTTAAGACGAGTTCGGATTCAAATCCCGAACCGTAATCTGATTAAAAATTTCTCAACGCTTTTACGATTAACATTAACATACCAATACTCGATTAACTTTCGGAAGCCTACACACTTTAAATCCAAAGCCCGAAAGAGAAAGTATTTTGTGAAAATACTGAAACGAAGGACAGACGCTTTAATTAGTTCGTATAAAAGCTTTTTATTTAATCCCGAGTGAACGCATTAACCGTAAAAGTAAAATCCATTAACGCGATACTTACCTTTTTAACCCTACACTTATCCTACTATACTCAATAATTGTTAAGTATTCCTTTGATTCGTTGGCACTATTTTTTCTCAAGCTCTTGGGAGAACGCAGTAAATCTATATCACATTTAGAAAATACGGTCATTTTTCATTATTGCGCTCGCGACCCGTTTTCATTATTTTTTTCGCAATAAATATTCTGGAGGCTTTGTGGCAATGCGACAGCCTTCTTCGAGTCCCGTAAATGTGTTTTTCCCTTTGATGCTGCCTGCTTGCTATTATGGTATCCTGAAAAGTGACCAAAAAGTAATACTAACGTCTTAAGTAATCCTTTTAACATTTATTTTAATTTATATCCACATAATATAGATTTAAAGAGCAATAGAAATTGAGTTTGGAATTGATCCATAATTCATATTACTTTTTTTTATTTATAGCAAGAATTGATTGTTATTGCTTTATTTAATTGATAATATATGTTATTGATAAAGCTTCCAATAGTTAAATTATAACATGTTTATACTTTACATGATGCGCATTTTTATAGTATAATAAAATTAATTTAAACCTACTCTGCTTATATATTTTGAAAATTATTACATTTATCGTAAGATTTGATTGTGATTGCTTTACCTAATTGTTGATAAATTATATTGATAATGAATCCAATATTTGAATTATAAATTTTTCATACTTATATATAAAAGCACATTTTGATAAAATGATCAAATAATTTTTAATAAGCATGCTTATATTGTTTAATTGATTAATATAATAATATTTTTTTTTATTAAACGATGTTATTGGTGATTTTTTACACTTGTAATTTTAAGAAAATTATTACTCCAGTGGGAATATACGAGGCGTTTAATTGTGTATAGGTGTGGATATTAAGCTTATTTTCTTTTTTAACGAAGGTTAACTAGACAGCAAAAAATACTAGAATAATCCTAGAGCAGGATTTTGTTCAAAAAATATAAAAACATCTCTTTGTTACCTTAAATTAAAGGTAACCTTGCTCCAGGGATTTGTTTCACCTTTAATTAAGTAAGTTAATTATCTTAGCGTGGAGATAATTAAGGCTTTTTGTATTGTGGGTTAAACCTACAATACAAAAAGCCTTTTGGGTTAAATATAATACAATCAATAAAATGAAACAAATATGTACTCGTTTGAAAAACTATTAATTCCCTCAACGAGTCCACTTCTAAACCAAGTTTAAGCACATGACTATAATTATTGTACATTGCTTCTCATCACTTTTCGACTAACATATTTATTGTGAAGCAGTGGGTGTTATTTGTTAAGAAAGCAAAAGAGGAGGCTTAGTGAGAGTCCCGTGAATTATAGATTTCACACATGCCGTCCAACATAACGAATATCCGTTATCCCCCTTTGGTTAGATGCAAACACTCATACACTTCGTATGTAAATCTGACACATAAAACCTACCGAATTTATTTGCTGGAGCAATCATATCATATTACCGCGAACAGGCTAAAATTTATAGCGTAATCCTTGCCTTCCCTCCCTCTCTCTGTTGTAATGGAAATTACTCAAATCTGACACACTTATTATTGTTCAATCAAAAAAAAAATTCTTACATTTTAGCCGATAATGATTATTCTTAAAAAATATATTAAAGGCTATTAAATTTCCTGAAAAAATGAAGGATTTGAAAACACCAATCATCTAGGACAGGAATCGAACCCACCCCTCATAGTATAGCTCCAGTTTTACTTCCTCTAAGCTATGATTTATTTTGCCGTTAGAAAATCACTGTAATTGTGTTTATTACTACCTTACTTATTTTTATGATAGTAATTATATTTATATCCCCAAAAGAATGATCTAATTAAAACAATATGATGATATTTTGTAAAACTGCTTTATCTTTCTGAAAGAAAATTATAAAAAATAACATGAAAATGCATTTGATGAATTTTATTCTTACGTTTGATGTTGACTTGCAGATATTAAAAAATATATTGTAAAGCGGATAATAATAAAAATTGTATATTTATAACAGAAAATTAAAGGTAAAAGATCAGTTATCTAGTTTTTTAATTAGCTTATTTATTTTAATAAACTAAATATAATGATGCATCAAGTATGTAAAGAGTGAACATTTTTTTTTGTATTTACACACTAGATATATTTTTTCAAATTAAAAATTGGGTGTATGAAAGCAAATGGGTTTCACTGTTTTTTTTTTAATACATAGTTTATGGAAGAAAAGTCACTTAAAATTTTGAGGTGACAATCGAAATATACTGACAATTCTTTACATAACTTCATAAACATAGTTAAGGTTTGGAGGTGCAAATAAAAAATTCAATTTGTAACTGATGTCAGTAGGCCACACAAACAATTTGATTAATTAAAAAATAAAAATATATCTATTTTCGTAGTCTTGTATAATATTACACAGGATTCACTTATAATCAATAATACAAATTGTTATTTGAATACTGTGAATGTGTGTGTATTTCCATATGGTTTATTCTTCATGTGATTCTACTGGGATGATTTATGTTTATTTTGTTTTAAACAAAGAAGCTGTATTCCTTACAAGGATAGGAAAAGTGCGATAAGTTTAAAATGGTATACGAGTATATTGAGCGTGTTCTAGTAACCGGCGCTTCTCCTCCAATATTAGGTAGTGGTTGGATTTAGTCGACGCGTGCAAGAGCATAAGAAGGCTGCTTTAGAACTACGCAACTCCACATATGTATATATATGTATGTGTATAATAATAATATTATGTGATAGAACTTCACATATAAGTGGGTCTAGTAACACCACCCACACCCACATCTCGTAATCTCTTACGTGCTCGCCCACCGTACCTAGGCTTTATTAATACGTCCTCATCGCAAATAGGAACACCGTGTTTGCGCATCCGAATCACGATCCTTTTTTTTAATCTACTCTCAAAGGATTCGATACCCACTCACCGCCAGCTTATATTTATAGCAGGTATTTTAGAGTGTAAGCATTCGCTTAAGCTGTGGCGCCAGACATCTCTTCGGGGTGACTTGGTCACAGCTTATCTGTGACACGCCATGTTTACTAATAATATTGCTTCGTAAAAATATAACCAACCAACAGCTCCCCCATACTTCTAATACTTAACATATTCACATATCTAGATCCTGTCCAAATTATATTGTGTATATAAGAAAAAATATACACCTACATACAATCTTGAGTCTTTCTTTAAATTGGTATCGATTATCTATCTACCTCCTATTTCTTCTAAATTTCTTTCCAAAACAAGTTGTTGGTTAAATACTATTACTTATTTGCAGCTTTAGTTAAGATAAATATATAGGGCCGTATTCAATATAACAACGTGTTAGTGAGTCGTGCTAGTATTGGTGCGTATACGTATAAAACTACTAGAGGTTGATACATAGTGTACACGCATACGCACCGCACGTATACACTTTCATTATACGTTTTTTTTAATACATGTGTTATTACAGTAGAATTATGAAATTATTATAAGTAAGATTGTTTCATAATACAAAACAAAACATTGGCGAATTACTTTGAATTGTTAACTAATTTAGGAATAAATTAAAAGAACACGAGAAGAAGTTTTCACGTAATATGTGTTTTATATAACTTTTGATACCCATTTATATTTTATTTATGAACAAGTTTTTGTTTAAGGTTTGGAAGAAGTGCCTTTAGTTGGGTTAAGACCATTTTATCAAATTTTTACAGTTTACACAAATTATTGACCAGATTTCTACCTAATACATTTTCACCTTGAAATCCTTAATAACAGAGCAAACCTCAAGATGATCGATCAAGATTTTATTAATATTACTCCTGATCTAAGGCAGATAGAATTATTTATTTAATTACACTACCGGATTCTAAAAATTGCATACATACTGTTATTATTATACAGAATTAGTATTAACTTTGGCATTTAGCGGTGTCCACTGGTATCACTTGGTAGATCTACTAAATCTGAAAGACTCATTGCTGTGTGGTGGCCTGGGAAACCACCTCTATTATATTCTCCCGTAATGGTCACGGTAACCTGACCAACCCCTTACAAAAGGACTTCTAGAAATAGGGAAGCCGTCACGGTATTTTTTTTATTTAAATTTAACTCTGTTAACAAAATAAATATCAAACAATTTTTAACCTCCTTAAACATTTAAATTTTCTTTGTTTTAATTAAAAGAAAAAAGTTCTCTGGAATACCAGAAAACCTACATCTCTGATGGAGCTTTTTTGAGAGGGTTTTTTAGACACAACAACGTGTTAATTGTCTGTCAGTGATCTTAACTATTACTAGTTACACAGGTCGCCGACTTAATAATCACCTCAGTATTTACTTTACAATCCAAAATATCAGAGTAAATCAAGATCAAGACGATCAATCGGTATTTTAGTAACATTATTCTCGATCTACCAGTTGTAATAACCGATCAAATCAATTTTAAAAAAATTGACTTCAAGCGGGATTTCAACCCATAACCACAGTAGCCACGCGTCTTATCCCCAGAGCTATTATGCTGGTAACTTTATTTTAATAATAAATAACCTGATAACAATTCATAGGTTGTGATTAGTCGTGCGGGCGGGCGTCTTGGACTTCGGCGCCGCGACGCTGAAAATCTGAAAAAATTTGCATCCGGTCGTAGGCCGCCTTGCCAAAAAGTTGTTTCTTGTATAAAAAAAAATAGAAACACATACACAAGTAAGGAAAGTAAAGTAGAGTAGAAAAGGAGAAGCAATTGAGTCACATTACGTATTCCGTCGACCGTCAACGGAGCTCGGCGAATAAGAGATGAGGATTAGGCCACCCGCGCCCCGTTCTAATATATATAAAGAGCCAACTCTGAGACAATACACACGCTTATTTTTTTTTCCTTTTACACTGAGACCTAGCATTCACGTTTATTGTCTTGCTGAACTCACTTCTCCTCGCGAAAATTAATTATACAAAAAGCCACAACCCTGCCTTACACCTAAACCTCCAAATCCTTACCTTGGGAAACTTCACTAATCCAACGACAAAATACCTTTCAAACGTGAGCTATTTATTAGCATCATATTATACAATAATAATTGCTTCTTCTTAAACTAGCGAAGGAGAAACAGCGGAAAGGGAAGTGCTGCGCAACATCCGATTGCAAAGTTTTTTTTTCTTGAATAAAATTATCATAAATAAACTATTCCGCATCAACAAAAAAATTAAAGATTTTTATTCCGAGATAAACATTTAGCTGGATAAAGAAATTGTTGTTTGAAATAACCTGGAAATAGAAAAATAACTCCCCTTTCTCTGATACACATCTTTTTACCCAACACAGAATTTTAAAAAGCATTGTATTTCATTTTAATTTAACATATTTTTATTAATTATAGATACTATTATAAGCCTCTCAATTAAAAAGTACTTATTTTTGAAATCAATTAGATGTAAATGTTATCACATTTTATTTTGGACAGACCTTGTTCATGAAAAAGACTACTTTTCAGGTTAAATCAATAAATAATTTGAATTATTAATAATTTTTATTTAAACGTTTAGACAATACTTTACAATCTCTAATACTTGTTATAGTGGACTGTGAAATGTTACATTATTTAACATAGTTGATAAAATCAAGGGAGGTTCTATTTGTACTGACCGTCGCGACGCCCAATACCGATATTTCTGTTTATCCTACAACTTTTCCTAGTTTATTTTTAGTTTTATTAAGTGAATCAGTTAGTATTTTAATAAAATTATTCACGTTTTATTTTTTATGTCTACCTATATTTATATAATTTACCTATTTTTATGTGAATAATTAAGAGATGCTTTAAAATTATGTAAAAATATTGCTTTCTAAAAAATATGAAAAATATCATTATTTAATATAAGATCACCAAAACTATGAAGGTTAATATAAACTATTGTCCCACTAAATATTCACAAGCCGATACATATAACGATTTCATTGTTTTCTTTATTAAGTATAACAATGATTCATTAAAATACAGTCATACGTTGATTAGTGAGTATATTGGGTTGTATGTAAAAAACGTGATTCATTGAATATTTATCTTGGAATAATATAAAATAAGCTTTGCATTATACACTATAAAATTATGGCACCATTACAAATATAATTAAAACTAGCAATGACCTGTTTGGCACCTTTGGTTTCTATTAGTCATACAAAGGCTGTATAGAGATAACCTCCGCCTGTGCCAAAAAGAAACATTGTAAGAATATAAGTCAAATACACAATATGTATTTTGATATCCGTTTTATGCACTGCCCACTGAAATATAAGCCTATTCTTTCTTTACAGACTTGCAAATGGCCTACTGTATTTACTCGTCCATTTTACAACCGACATCAAATGCAAAGTGCAAATATAATTTTTATATTACACATTCTGCCCATGTTATTTTTATTTATTATGGTAGTGGAATGAAAGCCGGTAAGAATGGCAAAGGACCGTATTAATCCGAATATAAATCTATTGGGGCATCAAGACTTCCCCTTCAGATATTAATAGGCCATCTTAACTTTCGCTCTCTTCTCGCGGAAAACAGTTCCTGTTGAATTATTCAAAGTCTTTTCCTGTCTTCCGCCTGCGACAATTTTATTTTTCACTGGACATAATTACAATTATAATAGTAAAAATTTAACAACACAAATACTAGTACGTATTATTGAAATCGGTTAAAATAATAACTATCTTTTGTTATAATATTTTCAGGATTCCAACAAACCAATTAAGTAATTATATATTACATCATTGTATAATTTATTCTCCAAATCTTCAAATTTTACCATACTTAACCCTCTGATAATGATCTTAGTATACTAGTTTTACTTTGTTTATTTAATATAACTTTAAATCATTAGATAAATATAACAAAATCGTAACTGCAACACCCATTTTACAAGACAGAACTTTTTTCTACTTACGATTTTCAAATACGAACATCCTTATCTTTAAAAATATAGTATATTTCACATAGACTTTTGAGAGTGAATAAATACTGAAAGCGTTGTTTCAATGTATAAGTACAAATTTTGTCTCTGATTGGAAAATAAACCTTAATTGTATAAAAATTCAGTAAAAAAATCGTATTTTTAGTTACGAGTTTGTTATGTGTGGTCGATACAAAAACCTTAAAAACTTAAATAATTAACCTTAACGTGAATCAGAGAAAATATAATACTGAAATAATCATCTATGATAATGGTACGACAATTATTCATTGATTATAATAAAAATGAGTGTATCTATAAATACATATGATTGTTAAGAAACCGAACGTGTTTTCGCACAAGTCGACGGAAAAAAATATCAATGAAATGATCCTCGTAATGTGTGTAAAGGAAGTGGAATCCATTCGGGAAATGGATTGGCAATTCTGTCCAATAGTCGGGATCAGAAATGAAGAGTATCGAGTTCGCAAAATGCGCACCTCGATACAGATAAAGCAAAGAGGATAGAGATGAAAAAACTTGGACCAGTGACCGGATCAGTTGAAAGAACATATCCTTGAGATGTTATTCCTTTAGGTAGTCATAGTCTACAAGTCGCACGCGACTACGAATACGAATGTCCTGATTACGAACAGGGCAAAAAAGTTGCCTCTATTTGGGTTAATAGCCAAAACTGCTACAAATACGTTGCCTTATGCCCCACACCACCTCATGTTTTATATTTATTTTTTTCAAGCCCCTCGAGATTGTCTCTTTGTATTTCGGAATGTGTCTCTCTATTTGATTAAATTGCGGTAGTAGGTAATATTTAATTAACTTGAAAACATATGTATTGCGGCTCTGTCGTCGTGTTTACTGTTTTTATCACAACGCCACATCTGATGCGAAAAAACGGACGGCTTCTTTATTCCCTAATAGAGGATGTCCCAAAATCAAACTACTCATATATTATTAATAATTTAAAAAAAATCAAAACTTTAAACATACAATCCCTCCTGAATATTATTTTCTTAATAAAAAATAGTGTATATTTTCAAAATAATATCCTAAGATCCACTTTCAATCTATTTGTTTATTTGTTTTTTACACTATTTATTCTTATTACTGATATGGTATGGATATATTGTCTTCATTGAAATGTTTTTTATTTTTATTTTCCTGTCCAACAGCAAAAATATGAATCAAAATATGTCTATCCTAAAAGCAGTCTTTATCTATGATATAATTTATAAAAAAATCAACACACAATCTCTTAAAATTAAATAAAATATATTAAAATTTCTTTATTAAATTTGAATTTTACATTGTTCGTATAATACAAAACATCTAATGACTTAGGTGTATAAAATATATATTATGTGACATTACAGATACTTACAAAAAGTAAACAAAAGTAAAAAAAAACAATTTACAGATATAAAGATTAATAAAAAATAACTTTTTTTCTAATATCTGATTCAGTACTCACGAGCATTGCTATATTCATTAGTTTATTAGTAATATTCTGAATGCAGAAATGTACTTAAATAAAATTAAATTGATAATGAAAGATACTATGGAGTTAATAGAAAATTTCATAACAAAATAAAAAACCAGAGCTGACGTATTAATTACACTACACTGAATAAGCGTGGGCTTGGTCCCTTTTTATAGAAACTGACTTATTCCTTTTATAACTACTACTATGAATAAGAAAGAATACACCATTTTTATAGCGCCATATAAAAGGCCATTAAAATTAATGAAATTAAATTGAATTTTATTGCCGCCTTGTGGCTCAGTGGTTAGTGTAACGGATTCGTAATTGAAGACTCCCGGGTTCGATTCACGGCACCGGAGTCATTTGGTAGATCTAGCTTTGCAAACTAGATCTTAAGTACTCATTGCTGTGTGGTGGCCTGGGAAACCATCTCTACTATATTCTCCCGTAAAGGCCAAGGTGGCCTGGCCAACCCCTTATAAAGGGACTCCCGCCAATAGGGAAGGTGTCACGGTATTTATTAAAATTTGCTGTCACCCTACACATATGCTGTAAATGATATGTATTATTAAATTTCTTTTATATTTTAATAGAACACCCTATATTTATAGAGCATATAGAGAAATCCGAGCATATATAATATTTAAGAGCCACGTGTCGAGTGGATCTCTCTCCATATGAATCGGGCTATGAATATTTTTGTCTTGAATTATCAAAAGCATAATGGCGCCGTGCCTCTTATCTCTATTCCACTACTTTTTCTTGATGGATACATTTGAATATGCTACATTCACCATATAAACCTAAAACACACACTATTTTCCAAGACATAACCACATCTAATATTCCACTCCTCTGATAACTACTGCCAATTTTTTCCTACCAAAAAAAAGCTAACCGACTATCAAATATACAAATTAAATAAATTCGTTCAAGTAGTTGATTGACAAGCAAACATTTAAGAAGATTGTATTAACATTATCTCTAATTGATTCATAGTTTAACGAACCTTAATATTTAAATATAATATTATAAAAACACATAAATAAATATTTAATTTTAACTGGTAATATTTTCTACTAAAAAAACTGTTGACAAGATAAGATATTAAACTAAATAACACTTATCTCAACATCAACAAAATATATATGAAATACGTGCATTATTTACTTTTTTGAAATAAAAATTCATTAATTTTATTGGTTTTAAACAAATTAAATATTTTTTTAGTTTAAATTTGAAATTTTTTTTTATTGCTACATATGTTTTGTTAATGAATTTGACTTAAAATTAAAAAGCAAAAAAAACAATTTTATAGTCTAACTACTTTGTAAAAGATTTAAGATCATTATTATGAAAGATTTTATTTTTTTCAGGAAGTTATAGCTGTACAAAAAAATGTCATGTCAATCATAGATTTTAAAAAAGTATTATTATATTAATAGAGATATATCCTGTCATCATCTAATTACAATAAATGTAATAATATTAATATGTTTTATTATTATACTATTTCTTTTTAAATATAATTTACATTAGATGTTACAATATTTATTTATTTATTTAACGCCCAACTGAGCTTTTACAAAAAAAAATAGATAAAAAATGTCTGTGTGAAAATAACAAAAAAAGGAAGCAAACAAAAAACAATGTTTTTAACAAAAGTAAAAAAAGAAATGATAAAAAATTTACACTAAAATTGAGTCAAGTATTTTACTTATTTTAAAACGGAGTACAATTAATAATAAAAATAAATAATAAGTCATTACATAATTTATGGGAAAAAATCCAAAAACCCACTTGTAGAACAACTATTAATATATGGATATTGGTGATTTGAATGGACTAATTATGTAGATATTGCTTATGGTCTTTGTACTGATACAAATAAAAAAACTGTCTCTTTTGGTTGACATAAGCTCATATTTATTTATTTATTTCTATATAAACGCTCAGAAGAGCTTTTTTATAGACAAAACAATAGTAATAAAAAAGGTAAACAAAAATGAAAAGTACATATATATAAAAATAAATAATACTATGATTTAAAAAAAAATGTTTGTATAAAATGTATTAATAGAATGTCTATAAAAAAATAAAGTAAGGTGTATGAAGAAATAATATAAGTGTTGCTATATAAGTTGACTCCTAAATAAGTCCTATAAGTGGCATAATTTGTGGAAAAGAGTTCACCCAGGTGCAACCCAACCTGCCATTTGTTCGAGAAGCATGCAATCAGTTATGTAATTTTGATAGCTCATCAGGTAGGTTAGGGTACACCTTCCCACTACAAATCCATATAATTAAATGTACAAATAATTTCGATTAAAGCAGTCCAATGTGATAAATATTATTATTGAATTCAAATTTGGTTCTACCCATGTATACTGTTGGTGTTTATTTATTTTAGCATATTGTATGAAATGGTTTATTGATTGTTGTGTGTATAAGTTTTCAAATACATAAATGAGGTGTATTTATTGTAGGTAGTGTGGACTAAACGAATCGATCTATAGTGCATTGTGGATGTTTAGTAAGTACACTTAGCCACATACAGAAATAACAAAACAGCAGTACTAATGCAGTGGCCGTCCCCTAATGACCTGACTAGAGTGAATAAATTGTTCAGTACACGCTATAAATCGCTCGCAAACCGAATTTCGTTAGTTTGTTTCTGCCGTAGACACGCGTAGTTCGTATTGTACATAGTAACTCGTAGCAGTCCATCGTAGTAGTGCTCGTAGTCCTCTACGGCGCCGGATGTGACGATCGCTCGACTTTTTCTTGGCACACGATACAGAACTATTGCACGTATCGTTCTATACTTTTATTGCAGATTTAGCCTTGATCGCTTCCATTTCGACAAATAAAACTCTCCTCGATTAAACTAACAAATATGGATACCTACTGGAAAGTACTGGTTTTGTAATTCATCTTATTTTGTAAATGAAAAACATGTGGGCATACCTTATATTAAAGATATTTATTTAAAATAACCCTCACTTAGGATGACTACATGTAGTTAAAATTACCTACACTTAATAAATATATTTTATTATGAAATTCCACTCAAATGTCAACATGATCGATCAACAATACCTAATATTTTTTCATCTGAAATTACAATCCAATTTTTAAATATATTTATTATCTTCTATTTACATAAAGAAGACAACAATTTTTTTTTATTAGTAAATAACCATCTGTATTGGTCGATTTAATTATCAGAATAATCATTTGCTGATCGGATCAGTTATATATAAAAAAAAGTATAATTGAATAGGTAGAATTCGTTTAATAAATTTATGTTCAAAGTTTTTTTTTAATTGATAAAATTCAAATTTAGTTAAATATATGCTTGTTATTTGGTTTCGATACAAAATTTTGTTTAAACTTTATAAACGTATTTAATTAAGTGTCTATATAAAATATACTCAAAACTGATATAATTATAAAATTTATTAACTTTGAAATAATTCACTCGATTCAAATTTAGTTTTACCCAATCATTGTGTTATTTAGTTTTAAGCATAATACTTTGTATTTTTTTTGTTAATTAAGAATCTAAATAATCTAATAATTATTAATTAATAATTATGCGTAATTGTTTATTAATCGTCATATCTGTAGATGGGTTTTTATTTTTGTTCCCATACTTTTTATTATTTAATATTAGATACCCGTCATATTAAATAAAAATTCAATGAAAATTTTCCTGTTAGTTATAGGTAGAAAGATTATTTCACTATGTACTATGTAAAATTTAAATTAAATAGAGAAATTGTAATATCATCACGGCGACTTGGGATCCCCCGTAATGCTCTAGTGGTACTACAATATGATAGTATTATAATATATTTAGATGTAAAATAAAAAAATAAAAAAATATTATATAATATAATACTACGTCAATTAAATTATTACATTGTTGTGAAAAATGTTCGTTGTTAATAACTACGTGTTAAGTTTTGCATAACGTTAAAACCAATACAATGTATTATCTCGGTCAAGGAAGATATATTGTTTACACGATGCACCATAATATAAAAGTATAGAAACACGGCAAATGGAGAAGCAAGGTTTCTTTTTTCTCATTTGACCCGATTTCTATTGAGTGCAGTCGAAGGGGAACGAAAAGTCCAGACTAACAGACTACGAGGTGCTGAACCAGCATTATCTATTACGAAGAATATGTTATCCGTCACGAAAACAACTTATTGGTGATTCCTTTTACGGTGGAAAAAATATTTTTCTATGCCTCTTCGCTTTTTCATAGATAAGAGGGCCAGTCCCCTAACACAATATGTCTTCAAAGATATATTTGGTGCCGAAGAATAATTATTTGGAATCAAACATGTGCCTGATTATTAGTCTAATATATATACCTTCTATTTTTTTACTCGCGCATTTCTTACAGCTGTCCTAATTAATGAAATAATCTGGTCTGTTTGCCAAGCATTGTGATTAAATTAAGCCAAATATCTCTTTTTAAATGTGTTGTT
Source organism: Agraylea sexmaculata (assembly GCA_022606485.1). Classification (NCBI taxonomy): domain Eukaryota; kingdom Metazoa; phylum Arthropoda; class Insecta; order Trichoptera; family Hydroptilidae; genus Agraylea; species Agraylea sexmaculata. The sequence continues at coordinate 25,465 of JAGTTH010001949.1, forward strand.
GGCTTGAAGCGATGGGCACATTAAAAATTTAATTTTGGTTGCATCGTAGTTTGTAGGTGCTTGGAATCCTTGTGGTACTTTAATCAATTAAAACTTACCACCCTTAATCAACTACTACAAACTAATACTTTCATATAAATTAAACTATCCGTATACCTTATGTACTTATTTGATTCTTATATAAATACATGCGTAATGCGTCTTAGAGACCTCCTACGTTTAGTTAAGTTTTGCTGTTTGACTTTAAGAGGCTATCAATTAATCTTTTGCTAAACCAAGCAGACCCATGTCTTTAAGAGAGAGAGAAAGAGGCCAACTAAGGGAGTATAGCCGGCTTTGATACCAACTCCAATTATTCTAGACCAGTGAATATAGCCTCGAATTACCTAAGCAATATATTTTACCACCGCTTGTTATTATTACTATCATACTTATTAATGAAAAGTCCAAGTGTTATCATGATACCGTTGCGGTGACCACTTACTAAAGGGCTGTTTAATCTTTGAGGCCTTTAGAAACAAAAAGCTCCCAAATTCAGTTGGAATTCAATTGAGTAAAAGCAGAAAAATTGAACGTCTTCTTTGGATTCATCATTGAATAAAATAACGATTTTTTAATAATCAAATATGAAACTAAGGTTTGAGAGAATTCGTTACTATCAATATTTGGAAAAAAAATATTACTGGATTTGCAAGCTTTTGATTTTGAACCCTCCATTTATTTACCACAGGAGTTAATAACAATTCATTTATTTAATTATTGATAAACTAGTTATTGGTTGAAAAAAAATTACAGATTTTAGATTCACTTCCATAATCAAATAACAGTGAAACCTCCCATAACTAATATTTTGGATTATTAAAAAAAACATATATATTAATAAAATTAGCAATTAGTGAAAGATGAGGGTTGATAATGATTTATTGATTGATTTCCTTATAAACTTTTAGAAGACATTTTTTATAAATAAAACAACAGTAATAGAAAGGTTAAGTATTATAAAATGTATATAAAATAAAATAAAGTAAGGTGTAGGAAGCAATAATTTATATGTTGCTATATAAGGTCACTCCTAAACCAGTCCTATAGGTGACAGAATTTGTGGAAAAGCGTTAATTCAATAAAAATGCAAAAAAATCTAAAAAGGAGTGAGTTTATATTGGAAAATTGTTTCACTTATCGAGTGAGATTTTGGAATAAAATATGCTCATTCTGAGAGGTTAAACTTATTACGTATTTTGTGAACTATCCCTAATTTTATGTTTCTTTATAAATATATTTTAACCTACCTCTTTCAATGGGTCAAGAAGTGTATGTTTAATTACGAAGAGTATATATCATCTAGAGGTGATACTATTAAAATGTGTTTACTGCTATTTACAGTGTGTTGGTTATTTCATAGTATAATATGAACTAGCCTCACTCCACTTTCAGACGGTATATAAATAATGTATTATATCAGGTGCAGAATGAGTGGGTATTGAATTTAATTAGTAAGAGCATCTCTGATGTAATAAATAGTACATAACGGTAGTATATCGTGGAAGGCAATAAATAGACTCTTAAGTAATCGCTCCACAGACATCGGACATTCTTACAGAGACTCTCTTCACAGACTCGGGGATTCGCGAACCTCAGATTTATTACCTCCCCGAACACTGTTGCCTTGAATCACAACCACAAAATCCTAAACCTCACACAAGACATCCTTTTTAAATTATTATTATGATTAAATCAACTCTATTGCAATGGGACATTAATACTACTGGCCATTTACTGTTTAAAATTTAAGATAATCAACCAGCGTAATAGCTCAGAGGATAAGAAGCGTGGCTACTAATACTGTGGTCATGGGTTCAAATCCCACTCAAGTCAAGAATTTTTAAATTGATTTGATCGGTTATTACGACTGGGAGATCGGTAATAATATTAATAAAATACCAATAGATCGCCTTGATCCAGGTTGACTATGATTTCCTGGATTGTAAGGTAAATACTGAGGTGATTATTAAGTCGGGCAGAGACGCTCTGTCGGTGACCTGTGTAACTAACAATAGTTAAGATCACCGACAGACAATTAACACGTTGTTGTGTATAAAAAACCCTCTCAAAAATGACCCTTTCTAAAATAAAAAAAGCTCATCGGAGCGTAAATAAATAAATAAATAAATAATATTATTAATATCAGTATGAATTCCACTATTTATGTATATCGACTACTCCAGTGTATTATATCGTTACTGAGATTTTGGGGATTTTCAGGTTCGACACCACTGTATACAATAGTAAAACATTAATCGTTGACCTTAATTTTAGAAAAATCGTCCAAAATTTGAAACTACAGTAACGAATTCTATCTTCTAACGGCTCTCCTGTAAAATTTCGTTATTGCACTTACGATATTAAACGCTGGAGCATTCGATATGATAATGATCTAAATGTGAACATCTCATAATAGTTGAATAATGGGCTTTCAACTAAAATATTAATAAATAAAATAAAAATTTATATAATGTAAAAGCGTACAATCCTACTCAATATTATGCATATTTTATCAAATTATTAATTGTTCAACATTTTATATTATAATAAAAAACTATTTTAACCCGATAGATACATGACTCAAATTACCATGATCATGAGTTCTAAGTCTGCTCAAATTTAAAAAATATATCATTAAACGATCGATTTTTGTACCTATTTGTAAAGCAGATATCAATATTTAAAAATGCACAATAGAGAACAAAATTACCGCAAACGGCTGTTATGGGTAATAATATATTATTTGGGTTTACATCACAGCCATTTGTAAGATTTATCGCCGTAAGTAACAAAGTGTAATTAAGCCCTTTCAATCGTTTCGATTAAGGTTTACTCTTTTTTCCTGTATTTTAAAGCGAGTACTGAGGTGTTTATTTAAGCAAAGTCGCCCTGTTGGTTAACCTATTTAACTATACCTAAAAAATCAACTAAATATAAAATTCTATATCGATTATACAATTTGATCAATTGTATAATTTATCAATTATATAATTTATCGATATAAAAAAATATCTAGTCAATCTGCACATGTAGGTACATATTTAAAAAAATATTAATTGATTGACAATTATACAAATTTTTACAATTTTGTTAAATTTCTATTAATACGCATAAATTGATTGTTAATAAAAATTAATTATTGTATTGAAATGTTGGAAAACAGTGTTTGTAATGTATGAGCTCTGTTGAAGAAGGGGGTCAAAGGGGGGCCCAGGTCGAATGCGGTATCCATTTCGGGAACGGATTTCAGCTAATCCAGACTATGCGAATAGAGAAAAACTTTTAAGGCTTCAAATTAAAACGACAAAAGTTATTTTTGCACAGCCAGCCAATCCTGTCGACCTCGCCATTCGTAAGAGGTTGCGTAATTCCATTTCCAACGGAAGCGTTTGGGATTAACTCTCACTTTTGACAGCGAATACGATTGTTCCCGTGATCTCGATTCAACTTGTAATTGAATTTGGACATTTTCACTCATAATAATAGTTCACTAACTGCTCTACACACAATTTCCTATTATCATCTCCAAAAATATGACGTATTTCCCATTCAACGTCCCCTATAAATTTATTATGTTACGCTTTGCAATAGGTCCTTGATCCTTTATATCGCCTGCTCCAGCTTATAATATCGTAAGTGCAAAAAAAAACTGTGTGCTCTTTAGTCTTTATGGAACTGAGCCACATATTCAATTAGGTAACACTGCCTGTCACGTGTCACTCGGTTTAATTATTATTTATAAAATATAACAATTTACGATTAAATACCTTCTATTGACAGAGACATGAAATGTGTAATAGATGAATCTATTTTAGTTGCCGGTAAAAGAGGACTATTTTACTATTTCGAAAAAATCCCACTTAAAAGATTAAATAATTATTGAAAATCAACCTTTTTTGTATAATAATGATTGTTAATCAATATGTGGCTCAGTTCCATAAAGACTTAAGAGCACACAGTATTTTTTTTGCACTTACGATATTATACGCTGGAGCAGGCGATATAAACAATTAAATATACAAAACAGCAAATTTACAAAAAAAAAATCAAAATGATTTTATTGCACTTTATTGGTTAGACTAAAAGGGAATGGAGTGTATCGTAAAATAAAGTAATAATGAATAATTAATTATACAATTTGTGGATAAATGTAGCCATAATGACAGCAAATTAAAATCATTAGCGGGATAGCCGGGATATTCCTGACTGAAATTTTTAATGAAATTTTTAATTTTCTATAAAAATTACAAATTGTACATACGTACCAGCGTAATAGCTCAGGGGATAAGAAGCGTGGCTACAAATGCTGTGGTCATGGGTTCAAATCCCACTCAAGTCAATTGATTTGATTGACAAAAATTTTTAATTGATTTGATTGGTTATTACGATTGGGAGATCGGGAATAATATTAACAAAATCCCGATCAATTGTCTTGATACAGGTTTACTCAGATTTCCTGTATTGTAAGGTAAATACTGAGGCAATTATTAAGACGGTGACTTGTGTAACTAGTAATAGTTAAGATCACCGACCGAAAATTAACACGTTGTTGTATATAAAAAACCCTCTCAAAAAAATAAAGGTCCTAGGGGCGTTAATAAATAAGAGAATAGTATAATCAGAATTACTCCATACATAATTCGTAACCGTTAAACGCACTTTGTAATGCTTTCATCGCAAGATTTATTTGTTTTTTTTTAATTTGATTTAAAGTATAATTTATTATTATTGTACACATATTTTTCGTTTTTACACATATTGGTTTCTTAAGCCACAACAATGTGTTAATTAATTGTTTTTATCAAATTAACTATTACTAGTTATTCAGATTTCAATAATCTTCTCAGTATTTACCTCACAAGGCAGGAAATCAGAGTCAAATTTAAGAACGATCGGGAAGATTCTAGTTGTAATAACCGATTATTTTACTTGAGTGGAATTGGAACCCATAAAACAGATGATGAAAGTACACCCTTCGATATATTTGTATACCAAGTTAATGATGATTATTTTAAAAAAAGGTATTCAATTCTAAAATGTACATAAACCCTTTAATATATTAAAATTTATTTCTAGTTTCAATTAGTTCAAGGTACATAAGGTTTAATGTGCACGATTATGATAATAATTTTCTATGTTCTAAATTCCAATAGTTCGCTGACGGGACGCGAATTCCAAATTCAAATGGTGGCTCGCTATTGGCTGTGAGGTTAATACGAGCAGCGAATCGCATACGATTTACGACTTTCCTACCAAACAAGCTTATTTTACTGAAGACCTGCGCGCAAACCTAAACGTTTTATTATGCAGATTTCATTTTTACGCTTCATCCTCTAACTACTAATATAAGAATATCATTCCCTATATAGCTTCTCCGAGAAACCGTCAACCTTTCATGTTATAACAACGAATACATAAAAATATCTGACCCATTATTCCCATACTATGAAATAATTTTATTCAATAATACCTCCCCCTTTACTGATAGAAACACAGATTATCTCGTACCTCCCGCCCTTTGCTCATTTGCATTATTTCTATGTTTTCCTCTCCAATCGAAGCCAAGAACCGTAAAATGAATGTCGAAGACGTAAAATATTTTATCTGAAATAATATCGCCGCCTTTTGCTTGAATTCGATCTCGCGAAACCGAAAACATGTCCTCATATACGCATTCGAATAATTTCACTTATGATTTATAGAGGCACACTTAAATAACACATGAAAAATATAAAACAATAATTCCAAGTTATTAATACCAACCAATCAAATACAAGGAATATTCTTTAATCAGATTTTTTTATTATTTACATAAAATTAATTAATTTATCTTCAATATCCAATTACAGAATATGAAAGCAGCACGTAAAACTGTGATGGAATATATTAGTTATTCTTATCTAGAATAACCTAAAAGGGAGACTTTCGTCCCTACTTTTTCCTGTCGTTTTTATATGAAATCGATGTTGCATATTTTATTACCGCTATCGAATATTTTATATACAAATATTTATTCGACACAGTCATGGTAATTGCAAAGCAACAGATCAATATCTAACAAAATAATGTAGGTACTTTCACTATGGGGAGATCGAATTGTGATACACTTAAATAATGTGTATTTTATTTATATATTCCATTTTTTACATTATAAGTGTTCAGTTATTTCTTGTTAAAATATATTGTTTTTGACAAAATTTTTCACGTTATTATATTATTGAAATATATCACCAATCATTTATATGTTGCAAAAAATGTGGTTTTTATTTAATTAAATTTATAATAAATTAAGTTGATACTTTCTTTCTTTATTTTTTTGGAAATTCCACACCTTTGACATATGGAGAGGTTAATTCACTTACCCCAGTCGGTTGTGATTGGTTCTATCATAAAATAGTATGATTTTAAAGGATTTTTCTAATAAGAAAGAAAGAGTAGATTATGAGAGGTAATAATGATTTTTTTTAATAATGTAAATTTCACTATTAAAAAAAAATTATGTGCAAAACTCACAATGATAAATATTAATATTAATTTAAAATAATAGCCTTCTAGTTACCAATAATTTACATTTTTTTATTAGTTTCTTCCTAAATGCCCACGCAGTTCAATTGTTAATGTTTAGTGAAGAAATCAAAACACCCAAACTGTGTAAATATTGGTTTATATAATTTTATCTTAATTTATCAATCTCCAATTTAGTAATTTAATAGTTTAAAGTGCCAAAGTATGCAACCACACTCATTATATTTTATTATTTCTTATTGATGTCACTCGCCTCTTATTTATATTGTTTGATTTACTTAATTAATTTGACGATTGATCTAATGACATTTAAGGCCGCTTAATAATTCGTTATTATTTGATTATAGAATTCACAGTAAATGAATAGTTTGGTTTATATACGGGGTAAAGGTTAATATCAAAGTTTGACCAGATATCCAATATTGACCAGTACGTATCTTTGCATATTCATAGGGAAATTATAAAACCGAGCCCACCTCCGCATGTCTGCCTGTTTGTCGAATTACCACACTCAACATCCTTTAATTAAATCAATTCAAAACTATTAATAGGATTCTAACTAACAAAATACAAAGCCCGGCCTCAACCTCTATCGTGGAACTAATTTATAATAATATTGCATAATAAGTAGTTGGAAGGAGCCTGAGCAATTGTAAGCTTACAATTAGAACATCGTTCTTAAGCCTTGTTAAATTCATTCCTAATATTCATCTCAGAATTATGCATATTAAATTGTGTAGTACATTGAAGTATTAAAAAGAAACGCTTGGTTTAAATAAGTTACTTTATAACCAACAATTTTAGTTTTAAATAAACCATAATTGATATAAATCAATCGTGCCAAATACGACTTATTCTCATTTTCTGGTGCTTAAAAAATGTATTTGAATTTGTCTATTTAATTTGAATTTTTAATAATACAAAACATCTTATGAATTATAATGTACACAGAATATCCATATATATATATATATTTACCTTTAACTTTTTCATGCAGAATTTTCATTAAAAAAATATTTGATATGAGAAATACCTAACATTAAATAATATATAACAATTTGAGACTAACAGATATGAGGATTCATAAACAATAACATGAATAGACTCCACATTAACAAAAATAATTACACAGTATTATGCTTAAAGTAAATAACAGATTTTTTGGTTAAAACCAAATTTAAATCAAGTGAATTATTTATTAACAAATATTATTAGTTAAGTTATTAAAAAATATTGATGCATTAATAGTTATACCCGTGTTAATTCAATTTTTTTTATTGTCGATTATTTTAACTTCTGGTCGTGTAATAAATTAACTTAGTACTTACATTACAATCCAGGAAATTATAGTGAAACCTGGAGCAAGTTGATGGATCGGAATTTCATTTATATTTTTACTGATTTCTCAGTCGTAAAAACCGATCAAATATTTTTTTGTTTTACTCGAGTCGAGAAGATAATAATTTTCTAAGAATAGTCTTTCAACAGAGTAGACATTTTTTCCGTGATTTAAAAAAATAAAGGTTATTCATTGAATTATCGAGTCTAGTCGAAAGGCTTCAGATAATTTTCGTCAACATAAAACAATTTAATTATAAGTGTGAAATTTTACAAAAATAAACTCGGATAATTTATGGGCATTATAATTTTAAAGCAGGCATGAGAATAATCGATAAATTATTAAAATTATTTCATATTGATAATTAATGTGGTCATGGATAAACTTTGCAACGAAACACACTTGGAAGGTATTCGAATTCCATGAATCATATCTTAATTGCATTGAGATAAAGTTCTCCAGTGTTTGACTGACGACATCATATCGCTTTGTATAAATAATCAATAAGGTGACCAATGGTAACAAATACCAATACGAGTTATAAATATTATTAATTTAGATACCTTATCGAACGTCGTGTGTAACATTGTGAAATTTGGATTTGAAATTTATTATCTGAGGTTAAATATTCACAAGCGTCACTTTTTTATTTGTAGCCTTGAATGATATTTTTAATTAACTTCTTTACAATATGCAATTTTCAAATCACCTAATTAACTACAAAATTTACTGTGGCATAAAAGAACTAATATTATTACAAACCTCATATATAAAATAACAATACATTACATTGCATTATAAATGTATATACCTTATCGAACTTCGTGTGTAACACTAAGAAATTTGGATTTAAAATTTAATATCTTTGGTTAAATATTTTCAGGCGTCACTTTTATTTATTTGTAGCCTTCATAGATTTTTTAAAATTAATTTCGTTATAAATTACAATTTTACTAAAATAACATTACATTATAAATTTATATACAGGTTATATAACTTATCGAACTTCGTGAGTAACATTATGAAATTTGAATTTATAATTTAATATATGTATATGGTTAAATATTCTCAGGCGTCACTTTTATTTATTTGTAGCCTTGAATAAATGTTTAACTTACTTGTAACAAAATATCTATAATGACTCGTTTTAGTAAAATAGCAATACATAGATTAATATCATCATAATACTATTTTTTATTTAGGCTAAAGTCTTATAATTTATAAAACAAATTAAAATTCTTCTCATATGACATTTTATTTATAACCTAATACGATTTAATAAGCTGAACCTAGTCGAAAGGTCTTCGGCAATAAATAAATTGTTATACATTTATATAAAAGTAGGATTTTCATTTTATTCTTATTCATACCACACGGATTCATGGAAACATTAATTATTTTTTAACCATCATTATGTTAATATATGTGAGAAGTTTTTTTGATGACTGTGGCCATTGTTTTTGAAGCTCTCAAATAAGTCACTATTTTAAAACACACATATTAAAACTCTGCAGTAATATTAGCAATAAAACAAATTAAGGTGAACATATGACAATAATAATAATTAGTGATAAAGTATCAAAACGTTGAGGTCACAACAAGTAAATATTTATGCAAAGCGTGACACATTTCAATGTATGCATTCATCGTTTCCATTCAAATTAACGACGACTAACCGACCACAGATAGTGGATTATGGCTTTTTAAACAATCTGCACACATTGTATTGCATTTGTAATAAACGGCAAACACGTGCTTTTTAGGTGATATGCATCTATTCCGATCATTCTGAATAATAATACAGGGATAGTCGAATTTCTTTATAATATTATAAGGGTATTTTTTGTAACGTGTACTGCAGGGTCTATGGCCTTAAATAGTACCATGGTAAATACCTTACCGGTTTGCATATAATTTTACGAGAGGCCTTGTTACTAAAACGGGTGGGTCTACATGGAAAAGGTGTGACCAAGTGCCTCTCCATATCTCTCTATGATCCACATCTAAATTATGGAAAAATTTAACTTCTTTAATTAAATGGTAAATCACAGCCCTGAATATTTTTTTTAGTTTACGTTTTAGTTAAGCAATAAAAAATATACACATTTTATTACGAATAAATAAGGAGTTCCATAGTATCAATAGAATGGAGTATAGTTATCTTTAGAGATTCGCCTTGTTTTTAGTTATTTTATTTATACAGGGTGGACTTGGTGGTATTTGAAATATCTGAGAAAATTTTTAGGGGTGGTAGGGTATCGCAAATATAAGCGAAAAAATATATTAAATATTTTTTTGATTTATTTTATAAATTAAAAAATTATTAATAATATTAATTACGTATAACAGACACAAAACACACATAACAGTCACTACTCAGTACTTCAAAGAAATAACTGATTCCAAGATGGTGGCCCAAGCTCGATTCCAATAACACTATCAATATTGATAATAATTAAAAAAAAAGTTTAATTATTTTTCAACTATTCCTTCGATACCCTACCACCCCCTAAAATAATCTCGGTTAATTCAAGTCCACCCTGTATACATTTTTCAATATGTTAATAATCTTTTAAATTAATTTTTAACAAGCAATTTTTTATGTCAAAACTAAAAATGATAATTATTGTTAAGTTGTTTTTAAAAAGATATATTTATAAATTCATACAATTTATTATCATTCTAAATTGAGATTCTTGTTATTCAATGAAATACATTTTGCAGTGATTTTGTGTTTTATTGTCTGGTTGTTTTGCATCCATTTGGAATTGTCACCCTTAGTATAGTGAAACCACCCCCATGGGAGGATCATCCACGTCACCACAATACCACCCTCTCCTAGCATGGCTACCTCTGACAGGTTGTTGTTACTGTTTTTTGCCCAACAGTGCGGTCGTGATGGCTGTATTCAGGGTTGAAAACAATCTACATCTAAAAATATACCTACAGAGAATCCTTCTAATAAATATACATATTTCATCAATCACATTGAAGCCGAAAAAGTAAAGTCGTAGTTTATTTATTTTATTAAAAAAATAAATCTTTTTTTTTTTTTTTTTTTTTATTATTATTAAGAGAACACAGTCTTCTGGAATACCAGAGAACCTACATCTCTGATGGAGCTTTCTTTGAGGAGGTATTTATACACAACAACGTGTTAATTGTCTGTCGGTGATCTTAACTATTACTAGTTACACAGGTCACCGACAGAGCGGCTCTGCCCGACTTAATAATCGCCTCGGTATTTACCTTACAATCCAGGAAATCAGAGTAAACCTGGATCAAGACGATCGATCGGGATTTTATTAATATTATTCCCGATCTCCCAGTCGTAATAACCGATGAAATCAATTTTAAAAATTCTTGACTTGAGTGGGATTCGAACCTATGACCACAGTATTAGTAGTCACGCGTCTTATCCCCTGAGCTATCACGCTGGTATCATCTTTGTATGACTTTAACTTGAAGTGGCAGTTATATGAAATTTTAAGGAATTTTCATTTTTATATCATTAATAATTTTAAGTCACCATGGTACAGATATTATTATTATTAATAATTACCCAATGAACTTTTATCTATGGAGGCGGTAGAAACAGCGCCCCAAGCGGCTGACAAATGAAAACTTTGGTGCCTGCTATGATTTTGACGTCTTTATCTTTTGAAGTATTATTGGCACCTCTATATAATTTAAGCTCATGTTATAATAACCATAATATTAAAAGATAGGTAAAAATAATATAATCGACAAAATATAAGAGAGAAAGAACATTTTAATATTGTTAGCCCATAATTCATTACTGTCAGAAAACTAAATTCATTGAAACGTTAACAGAATACGAATACTTATTTATTTTAAGTCAATTAAATGATCCAAAATTAAATCATACCTATATCAAGCATTTTTTTTATAAAAAATACAATTTATTCAGTTCCTTTACTTGTTGAATAAAAGTGTGGCGTGTTATCTTAAGACACAATCTCCGGTGGTCGGCGCCCTATATTTATCATCTTTGACGGTGGGGTTTGTTTTTCAAAAGTCACCCCTGTGAGTAGATGTGTAAAAAAAGGCGTCAGCAAACAGAACAATGAAAGAATCGTTACTGATATAAGGTAATTTGCGCAGGGATGTTTTTTGGCGTCGCGGTGACGGCGCAACTCGCAATTCAGATCGCGTTATAAATCAATTAGTTATACATCCCTTAACGTATTATAATACAAGCTATTTGAATATAGTAATAATAATCAAGGACGAGGTAGATTTATTGATTGACGTATAATGATAGTAGTGTCTCTCCTTCAAGTTATTGAGTGATGAACGGTGTGAGAGCATCTCTCATTAGAGAATGTGTCCCAAATAGGAGCAGCGTTAATAAATCTAGGTTGGCACGTAGAAACAGCTGACCTCGGTATGGATCATCCATCTTAAGGTGCCCCCCACCTGGACATGGTAAGGGCGGCGCCCTACCCCCGCTCGTTTGTCTTGCGCCCTACGACCAACCATCCCAGTGGGTGGGGGTGCAAAGGTGCCTAGAAAAACCTGAAACACCCACCCAAGCAAACCTTTATCTCTCAATCACTGCTGACTAAGCAAATTATACCAATACATGATAATATTATTTCAGTACTAAAGCGGTCATTAGCATAGACACTATCGTTAATATTATTATTGATAGGTTGATAACTATTCCAATATTTTTTCTTGTTTTCGAGAAAAGTGTATATAATGTTTCCGAGAAATCTACTGACTTACTAATTGTACTATTATACCCATTTACTTAGTCCCTGAATTTATCAAAAAACATGACCATGGGTTCAACTTCCACACAATTAAAAAAAATATTTGATCGGTTATTACGACTGGGAGATTGGGAATAATATTATTAAATTTTCGATCGATCTTCAGGTTAACTCTGATGGTAGTGATATAATATAGCAAAGATCAAACTTTAGTCCACCCAATAGCGAGCTAATTTGTCAAGGCCGTGATTGGTCACACCACAACATATTATGTTACAATATACTATTAGGCTACAAATACTATGGTCATGGGTTCAAATAAATCAATCCATCCAATCGAAAGTACTATTGTTTTAATTTATTTGATCGGTTATAACGACTGAGATATCGGAAATAATATTAATTAAATCACGATCGATCGTCGTGATCTGGGTTTACTCTGATTTTCTTGATTATAAGGTAAATACTAAGGCTATTATTAAGTCAGAGCCACTCTATCAGTTACCTGTGTAACTAGTAATAGTTAATATCACTGACAGACAATGAATTAACAGGTTGTTGTGTCTAAAAAAAAATCTCTTTAGGGCGTATATAAATAGAAAATTGTGATTTTGATGACAAATAGGAATTATGGTTTTTATAGTTATTTTGTTTGTCGGAAAATGATTATGAAAAGTATTTTTTACCAATTTGTACATTTTTTTTTTGCCTTAGGATGCTTTAATATAGATTCATGGTCATGTTTCGTAATTGATTGTAGATACAATATTATTTTACTTGCGGGATAAAAACAACATTTTTTTTATCGTTTTCACGTGTCTACCCCAAGAAACAACTATCGATATTGAAAGAGGGATGTGGGCGTAAATTAAAAACGTATTTGGGTATCGAGTTGAGGAATATAGCTAATCAATCATATCTGTATTTCAGCTAATGGACTCTTACACGCCAACCACATTTCAGATCAAAATAACACTAGTTTTTCTTTGATGTATCACTAGGATAATATTATTTTTCCAACACAGCATCTCTCTCAAGAGCGTGTCTCGTCTTTGTACCAATTCCGAATATGCTGTAGTATGTAAATTGAGGAAATAAATTAAAAGATGTATTTGAGGAAGTGTGTGGCACACGGTGGTGGTCTTCTCATCCCGCCCTAGCTAATTGGAAGTGGCTCGGGCGGAGGGATGAACACCACACTATGTTACCAATATATTCAATATACAGCCTTATATTTGCAGATGTCTTTAAACCATCCTTTTAAATTAATATTTAAAAAAAATCACTATAAAAAATATTTCAATACCTACATTTCAATCCAAGAAGTCTATCTAGATCACAGTCGTAATAAGCCATCAATTTTTATTCGAGTGGGATTTGAATCCATGATTACAGTATTTGTAGTCCACCTCGCACACATCTTTCCCCTGAAATATTACGCTGGTCTAATCCTTTAATTTTTGTATATATACATATTATTATTATATCATACTGCAGTACCACTAGAGCATTACGAGGGATCCCAAGTCGCAGTGATGATAATGCAGCACTCTGCAGTTGAACATGAAAAAATACAAGTATTTACAAGCATATAAAAATATGGTACAGTGTGAAATTTAAAAGGATTTTAATTTAATTTAAATATTTAGAAACATGTTCACACTCTTCGTAAACATAGGGAGGGACAGATTGTCATTAATATAAAAATATGTATAATGGCGTTAGTATAGTCGTAGAACTTTGGTATAAACAAACTCTAAATCTAGAAGTAACTAAAGTCGCACTAATACATAAAGGTGTCAGTATTTTTTTTTAAATAAACTCAAAACGGTCGTTTTTAATATAATAGTATAATGAGAGTGTGTGCGTGCGGTGCGTTTGCGTGTAGCCAATAATACCAAGCTTTAGTCTATTACTATACGCACCAATACTATCAGCTCTAGCACGACTCTAATAACACTATTATAGTTATTACGGCAGAAACTTCTACGACTAGGCTAATAAGTGATTTTAAAAATCCATTAATAATTACGCCATTTTCGTCTTAATTTTTTATTTTTTATATCTACCACTTTCTATTCAGTATTTTACCATTTCATTGATGGACTATTAACACAAAAACTTCAACAAAAAATATAATTCTACTGGTTACCCAAGCTGTATCCATATTAAAAGTTTATTTTTAAAGAAATATTTCATATTCAATTAATTATAATGTACATCAAATAAAAGCTAATTTTATAAACATTTAAACATTAAATATTTATTGCAATGGCGATGTACAAATATTTGATTTCTTCTCTCCTTATAAATTGTGGGTTTTTGTGATAATGACCTATCGATATGTATTTTAAAATTTATTTTTAAATAGACAAACTAATATTATTGTCTAACTGATCAACAAAAAAAAACTATTATTAAGAGGTTGACAAAAGGTTTTATTTGTTTTTAATAAAGAAACAAATCCCATGAAAATAGTTCCAATTAATATCCATGAAAATAGCTCAAAACTTTGAAAAGGTTGCATTTCATTTTCATCATTTAAGCCTACTTAAGTCTAGGTGATATAATTTTTATTTATTTTGATATCATGTGCGAAAGGCCTGGTTTGAAAGTGATGCTCACATACTCGAATTTATCCACCGAAGAGTTATTGATTGTAAATTGTTTGGTTGAAAGCACCCCCAACCCTTATATGGTGGCCCAGTGGTTGCGGGTATTCCTAGAAGAGGTAGACCCACTACACCTCACTTGCTGTCAGCTACCAACTTTCTCTCATTAATATCACTCGCCTCAGAATACCTCACTAGTCACATACATAACACCCGGCCTACAAGAAAAAACTATATTGAAAAGCCATCTAAAAAATGTCAAAGCTACAATAGAGATATAATGAAAATAAACGATGAGTTATCAAATTGGTAGAGGTGCATATTGATGCATAGTATTACAATTTCCTTATTTTATTTGAAATTTATATAATTTGAACAATACAAAACATATTATGAATTAGACCTAATATATATTAATACCTCTCATATCAAATATAAATGTTATTAAATTTCTCATGTTATTTATAGGTAAAAATATTTATATACTCTGTACACCTAAGTCTAATTCATAAGATGTTTTGTAATTATCAATGTAATCAATGTATCAATGTAAAACTCAAATTTAATAAGAAAAATTGTTATATATTAAGTATGAAATGAGGGGTACTTAATATTAAATAATAAAAAGTATGGAAAAAACAAAAACTTTTTTAATTACAATTCATTTATTAAATTTGAATATTACATTATTCATATAATACAAAACATCTTAAGAATTAGTAGACTTAGATGTACAGAACATATAAATCTTTTTACCTATAACTAACATGAGAATAATAAAAAGTATGGGAAAAAAATAAAATCAACCCATTTACAGATAAGAAGATAAATAAATTATATTTACATAGTGGATTTATTAATTAGTAGGTTTGAAATCATAAAATATACTTTTAAAAAAATATAATAGTTCCGAGTAAAAAATAATTTACTCCTTAAATGAATTATGATGTTTATTTCGAATCAATGTGGATTAAAGGTGGCTAATTATTATTAACAAAAATAAAAATGTGAAAGCTTTAAAAATGTTCAAAGATCTTTAGCTGAAACTAAAAAAAATGTCTCAAAAATAGTTTTATATTCACGTATAAGTGTAAGTACTGATATTGTGTATTTATACTAAAAAAAAGTGTTGTTAAAACATGTTTATTTAAATTCTGTCAAACTTGAATTAATTGTTTTATATAAAGAGGTGATTAAATAAATATATACTTTAAATATAAATATATACCATTCCATTATACCATATTCATTTTTATATTATAATTGTCACTAAAAATTACGTATTTTATATACTCATCGCCTCGTCTACATTGTCGTGACGTATAATACAGGAATTGTGAACAATTTTTCGGTAATATCTTGAATGATTTATTTGCAGAAGGTGTTATTCCCACGAATGGAAGTCGATCGGAAAGCCTTCAGGTTTTTTTTTCAGACCGATGTCAAAAAGTTAGTATCGACGCACGTCAAAAGTTTTCTCGTTGTGAAGTTTTCGACGCTTCATACTGTTGTGCGTGGGGAAAACATAGTCTTACCCATATAAGCTATTTACTATGAAATATGTGAATTAGTTTAATAAATAAATTATATATCTTCTTTAATATGGTAAAAAATAATCGGTTAAATCAAGATCTCTTTTATGTGTAAACTATGTGTATATGCTTTATTTGAATCATCTTGTTGAACATGTGTAAAATATTTTTAATCATTTCAAATTCCAATTTAGGCGATGAGAGTAATAAAAAACTAATTTGAATATATTTTACTCAGTATCGAAAAAATATTAATAAATTGGGCAGAATATACTAATTTTTACACGCAAACTCCCATAAATTCCGTTAAAAAATTATAAATATAGTAGTTAATATTAAAACTAATTAACAATATAAAAATTTTAAATCTAAATCTCAATAACAGTAACATACTCGTACACCCTCTGATAAAACTAAATTTAAATTGTTATTGAAATTCTTTATTATCATAAAAAAATAATTTTCTTAGCTGCGTAAAAAAATGAATATTATTTCATTAATTTTACTTGGGATAGTGGTTTATTTTCTTTACTTCAATAAAACTTGTTGTTTTTGGAGTTTTTCCCGATAAAATATAATTTTAAACAGCTTTTACTGATTTGGTGAAACTTGGCCTCTTTTAAATTACTGGTTACATTCTTAATTTCATATGATTTAATTTCAACTATTTCAAAAATATTAAGCCTATCCGAGAACAGATGAAAAGAAAGTCTAAAAACACTCTCACTTTCTCCCCTTTCCGTCTTCACCCTCATAAAACACAACATAAACGTAAGTTTAATTTTAAATGACTATAAAAGAGTTGAATCCATAGAAGACGACGAGTTGGGCGACTCGGTGGGATATTATATATAAATATATATAATAATAAAAGACTAATTACTTGAGAATTTCCTCAATAAAACCAACACGGTGGCCTGCCCGAAATGAGCGAACGGAGTGCAAAAATAATAAAATAAATTAATTAAAAACACTCCTCAAACCCTTCCTGTATTCGCCCTTTAAGAAAACCACCCACCGTCGCCCAACTCTTGGTGGACTCCTCCCTTCACCCTTAATTCGTTGCCAATTTCCAAAATGATAAAACTGTCATTAAATCCTTTTCTTTTCACCTTAAATTTCGACACGACTGCCGCCCAACCATTTCTACCTTAGCCCCTTTGAAATAAAACCCACAAACATTTTACAACTAAATATTTTTTATTTTAATTAGTTTACATAACTCTTGGTTTATAATAAAATTATTGTGATGATTTGTATTTAATTGATAAATTTAAAAAAAAAGTACACATTATTTTTTTATTGATATCGTAGTTATTAGCTTCGATAGCTTAGCGGTAGAGAAAAGTGTGTCCTGGAAGCCGCGGGTTCGAGATCTACACCAGGTGTTTGGTTTGATGAGATGATTTTGTTTTCATACACTTGCATATATTATTTGTATAAATTATAATTGTGAATGGAATGATTTTTACAATTAACTCTCAAAAGCCTTAAAATAGAAGGTAAGGGCCACAGGTTCAATTTCAAGCTGGTCGCTTAATTTAGTATCAACATCCCTTCACTAATCAGGCAACCCTCAGTGGGATGGATTTTCAAGAAACCGGTGCAAATTACTTTTGATTTCAGAATCAGGCCTGCCTGACTTTTCGATTTCTCAAAAGGCCAAATTGACGATTGCTTACAACTTCTTGGCGCGCAATCAATTTCTATTAGCGTCTGAATTTCAGCATCCTCCTTCATATTTATATAATTTGAAGTGTTTGCGCCTCCTTCACCTTTAACAAAAGCTTCTAGATTAATCTACATGTACTTGCTAGTATGGATTATATTATGTTTTTAGCCCGACAACAACAATTTCATCATCCATCACTGTTATTCCTCATACACTACAAATAAATTATTACGAAAATTCTCACCAAAATGCGAAAATATCGAATAATCTTGTTTATTTGAGACGGATTAAATTATGATTAATAATTATATGAAATAAATCTAACGTGAATACAATTACGTACCATAGTTGTCGTTTTAAAAACATCGTATCCAATCAATAAATAGAAGAAGCAGTCTATGTAAAAGCTGAGACGGGAAATCTTCCCTTCAAAAAACAATTGTTTCAATTAGAAGTCTCGCAAACAATAGATCAAGTGTCATCATTTGGCAGTTAGGAAGCATTTCTCTCCCTTCTTCTTTCCATCTTTCTATCCCCAACGTTCCAAATTACTTACAGCTCGTGTTTTTTCTTCCGCCCGTACACCCCTTTTATCCAATAACCCCCGCCAACACACCTTCAATTCTTTCCAACCCTTACAAATGATAGCTGATGCTTTAGGGGATGAGACTGGGTGGTTGGTGGGCAATTTCCCCCAACCTCCCTAAAATCATCACCGCTAATTACAGCGACAGATAATTCAAAATGTAAATAAAAATAATTTCATCGAATCAGTTCGTCGATTCTTTATTGAAACTGCACTTGAAAGTATCGATAATGTAGTGGATTCCTTGAATCTGGGATGCAAATCGTTGAAAGACTGAAACATTGGCCACACAACCGCCGTGTTTCTGGAGGCGCTGCCTGGATATAAAGTAATTACGGGCCGAGAGAATTTAATTAGAAGTAATTAATGGAAAACTCTCCTCTTGCTCCGTCCATTTCTTTGCTCTCTTTTGCTTCAGTCTCCCCTGCTCGCCTTCGATTCTTGGCGTTTTTCAAACCGCAACTTTGATTCATTCACCCTTTGTATTTTGCCCGAAGTCTACTCATCCCTCAAGCGTCGTCACTCACCCCTTTTGAGCTGTTTATCTTTTATTTATTTTTTTCACTCCTTGTCGTCGGTCTTTTGGGTGGAGTGGCCAGATCTTCAGAAAAATCAAATTGAATTACCTAATTGGGTCACCACTGATGCGTGAACGGCATTTCAATTAGCTCTCTCAAGTCTTTTTTACAGAATACTTTAAAAAAATGATAAATTACTTGGTGTATCCTCTTTGTTTTAATTATTTTTTCTTCAACTCATATAAAAAAATTTCGTACTAAAAATCTAGCTTGCATATATTATTATACTTGCGAATATTTGGGTGTTAGGCATAATTTTCTGTAATCTACAATAAATTTAAAAAATAAATGCATATTTGTATACAATAATATAGTTGTATTAATTAAGGGCAAAAGTCTAGCTAACATTTAAAATTACCTATAAATAAATATACTTATTTATTTATAATACAATATATATATATATATATATATATATATATATATATATATATATATATATATATATATATATATATATATATATATATATATGTATATATATATATGTATATAAAAGAAAGATACAAAGAAATATCAGACTGCAATATCGTAATAGCATTACAAGAGGCTATAGCGATACCGCAGTCCTAAAGGAAAGTAAAATTTAATATATAAAAACCAAAATATTCATAACAAGAATTAAGTAAAATGAACCCTAAGGAACATTGGTACACAGGAACATTTGGGTACTCTGCAGAAACGAAATAAGAGACAAATCTCTCACTGATCTAAACGTCACATAACAAATATGGCGTGGAATAAAAATGGTAGTGGGACTTTTGCCTCATCTATTACTTTTGATTATTCTAAATGTTTAATTTAACGCAGCTATTTATTGGTACTGCGCTAATGAATAAAATAATTTCATTATTATTACAATTTCTTTATTATGCATAAGTTTTTACATTGATTGATAGAACAATACATCTTTGGAAATAGACTTAGGTGTACAGAGTGTTTACATCTTTTTACCTATAACTAACATGAGAATGTTTTATTTAAATTTGACATGAATAATAGTATTTAATTAAAGAAAGAATGGGAAAAAAATAAAAAAATGAACTTACGTTTCCTCGAGACATATTTGGTTTTATTTACATGTCTTATGATTGGGTTAGTCGGGAAGTTAGTCATTTTAGTGTAATGTTTTTTACTCAAATCTGCGATATTTGCTTTGATCATTTTTTAAATATTTTCATATTGTGTTTACTGTAGGAAGAATTCAAAAACACACCATATTATAACTTTTTCTTCCCATGGAGATTTTTTTACAATTACTTAAGATTTTTTGACCATATATCGTATTAAATGTGTGTTATTTTGAATGTGATTTTATTATTTGTTCCCACCCTCCTGTGAACATCTGATGACGAAGGAGTCAGGTCAGGGGTGCGCCAGTAAAGCATTGCTGGCGACAGGATGAGGGCGGTTCTTACTTGAGAGCTGGCTATCCCTGGATTAAATTAAAGTTAATTAACCCTGTGGCTTGTCCCATTTGCATGCGTGCTTTGGAGACACTCTTATACCTCACATATACCATTCGTTACTACGCTTAACTAATGATGGCCAAGGCAATCGTTCCAGGCTACAATTATACGAAAACTTAATTACAGACCACACGATTTCTAGAAGAAGTATTTTACATATGTTAGTTCTTAATGTCAAAAACTTGCCCTTTATCGACCTTTTTATGGGAATTAATGGCTTATTTACATGGGCATTATAAAGACGAATTTTACTCGTACGTACACAAATAAATAATTAGCCTTAAATAATTCGTTCATTAAAAAAAACCAAATGAATTGATAACACCGATATACATATGCATTATCAGGTCATATAACTGGATGTATAAATATCAATATGGCGGATCAAGCAGATGAGATTGATTGAGGCAACACTGTAAACAAAGCGATAAACAGTGCTTAAACAACATTTATAAAGAGTGAGAATTCACACTAACTGACAATGAGCTTGTACAATTAGTGTTATCTCACTCAAACTCGTATACTCGGTCCACCATATTGATATTTATACAAAAATATGTATGGCCTGTTTATACATCCGTGGTATCGCATGTTTTTTCACAGACGCATTGTTATTTATTTTTAAATGGCAAGGAAACCTTTATTTTGTAATTGCTTTTAATATTCCAACTATTTCGTTGGTATTTTTTTTATGATTTAACGATTTTATTTATTGATTAATATGAAAGTTCGTAATAAAATAAATTATTCAATGTTTGTGTTTTTGATAAATTTAATAAACAAATAGTATATTGTTGGTTACTAAAAATATTAGTTGAATATTAAATTCAATTGAAATACGTCATTAAATATCTATTTTTTAAATATATATTGACATATATTCATTTGTATGGACAATCTTAAATAACAAAAATTTTAAATACGTACATATATAGATATAAACATAAGATATTGGATGAGTGGCTAAATGCGTGGTTAGTTCAAGTGAATTAAGTGGCCAAAAACATGAGTTACCTGGCAAACATTTTACTGTAAACATCTCTCTTCTTATCTTCAGTTATATTTCACAGTAAAATGGGTAATGGCATTGTTACTACGTGTCATATGGACTCAAACATACACTCAAATACATTTAGGCTCAGTTTTTACCAAAGACTACTTCTTTAACATGTTTAAAATATTATTGCGCTTTAATCGCCAAAGTATTGTCACAGCCACTCTTAGTAGTCACTAGAAATGTGTTGAGTGAGGGAGACACACTTATGCCTTTATCGAATAGGAGAGAAGAGTGCAACAACCCGTGTAGGTTTCACAACTTACTTATATGCAATGCGATATATAATGTTTATATCTATGCGTACATATATCTAATTCAGGCTATATGTACGTATTCTATATGGAAACTGGGCTTATTATATATAAAGATGAATATTAAAAATAATTAAAAGATCATAATGAACGATTATAAAAGTGAATGAGCTATTAGGTTAATTGTAACGACACGGTGCCAACAAAAGACCAAAAGAGAAGTTGTCCCGTAGCGGCAGTCGCTTTCTTTCTTAGTTTTCAGCCAAGTTCAAAGTTTAATTATGAACCTAATTAATTCTCTTCTCCCCTATTTCCTTCCTCTATTTTTCTATACGCCATCCTCTTGCTCACCGTATATTTTTTACCATTCTTTCTTACTTTCCACTTCCACTTCTTTAAAGTGAGCTCCACGCAAACTCAAGGTGACCGTCCGACTTGTACAAATGAGTGCGATATTTAGAATACGCAGAAATTACTCTAACTATAAATATTCGACTTTAAAATTGCATAAATATATATATATATATATATATATATATATATATATATATATATATATATATATATATATATATATATATATATATATCCACATAAAAACCAACTTAATCGGAATGTTAATAAACAAACAATATTAATTGTGTTGAATTTCAGGTACCTTATCATATTGCTTTTGTTATCTTTAGATATGTATGAAAAAGAAAACACACAAAAGTAAAAGTTATGTACCAATTGTTTAGGTTTAGAAGATATACTTTTTTTAATATTATTTAATTTAATCATATGAGGCTTTATCTATAGTTTATTTGTATGAAGTAACATAAAAACATTTTTATTACAATATTAAAAATTTGTGTGTAAATTAATGCAACAAGAAACTAGGTATACAATATTTAATCTCACAGTGATGATTTTTGAAGAATGTTTGAAATTTCTATTAATTATTATAAAAAGCCTTATTGATCAAAATCTTCCAAATCCAGTATGATTCAAATCGAGTAGTCAAATCAGAAAAATCTCATAAATGAATTTATGTTATTTTGATAGTCAAATTAAGATAACCCGTTATAACCAATTTGAAATAAAATGATTGATGGTTTTGAGAGCTTTTGATTCGGAATGCCTAATTTCTTATTTTTTGGAATACATTAAAATTATATAGCTTGTATATTGTCGACGAATTACATTAGTCGTTATATAGGAAAGGCTTCACCGTGGCCCTCCTGAGGCCATTAGTAAAGGCCGGACTCGTTGGAAATTGCTAAACTTTATCGTGTAAAATTTCGCAAAATATACAATAAGCCGTATTCTAGTAGTGACTTTACGTCTAAATAAGTGGCCTTTGTCGTATGTCCGCCTGTGCCAGGTTCGCCGACAGATTTAATACTACGCCATATTTACTACGCCTCCCGTAGTCAACTACGATGCTCGTTTGACCATATTTTTATCGAAATAAAAAAAGTAATTATGTCTTTTCGAATGAATAAAACGCTTTAATTTTTTTCGACTACATCCAACATACTGTGAGTAGTTCATTTACAATTGCGATATCATTGAAAAGTATGTTATGGATGATAGTGATGATAACGAAGGTGGTGGTGGAATTTTCAAACAAGTTGGCCGGGACAGAAGTGCGATGTACCGGCACAATTTATTCGAATTCTACTGGAAACGGAAAAAGTTTTTACGCTATCCAAGGAAGAGAAGCCAGTACCGGCACAAGGAAAATTGGTATGATATTAAATTATCCTCAAACATTCAAAAATCATAAAAATATCAACATAATTTCCACTATAGATAAAGAAATTCTATATTAAATTTTGTCTGCGTATGGGCGTAAATTTTAATGTATAAATTCTGAATCAATGAAATCATCACATTTTTTTAATGAAATTATCTATGTTTATTTATTTATTTTACGCCCCAAGGAGCTTTCTTGAGAGGGTTTTTTAAACACAACAACGTGTTAATTGTCTATCGGTGATCTTAACTATTACTAGTTACACAGGTCACCGACTTAATAATCAGTATTTACCTTACAATACAGTAAATCAGAGTAAACCTGGATCAAGAGGATTGATCGGGATTTTATTAATATTATTCCCGATCTCCCAGTCGTAATAACCGATCAAATCATATTTTTTTTAGTTGAGCGGGATTAGAATCCATGACCATAGTATTTGTAGCCAGGCGCCTTATCCCCTGAGCTATGACGCTGGTGTTCTTAAATTAAATAATGTATTTTAAATATAGACATCATGGGTCGAAAGAAAATTATGCGAAAAGTACATCTGAAAAGATCATCAGAGTTTTGAGGAGCAATATTATGATATAGAATTGGTTGAAATGACCTAAAGAAAAACATGTTCGCATGCAATGAACAGAGCTTTTGAATAATTCATATTTTGAAAATTAATATTAAGTATTACTTTGTATCAATCTTGTGTTCATTTGATAATTATTTGATTTTTTAATGATTGCTTTAGTTGATAAATTAAATTATGTTGAAGTCCCAATAACTTATCGTCATATCTGAGAGTCCGTGGCGTCGCCATCGTTTGGATTCACGTGGCTTTTTTGTCATCCCCTCAAGATGTGGTCGAGCACACCATCCCCATCTCTTCCACCACCATCCATCCCTCTTTGTATGTTGTCCTTTTTCTCTACAATTTCTCCTGCGAGCGCTTCTTGTCAAAGCGGAGCACATCGAAATTATTAAGTTGCGGATTTCTTGAAGCGTTAATCACCGACAGACTCGACGAATTTTTATCAGGTCCAACTTCGACACCATTACATTACATTACTGGTGGGGTGTCTCTTTTCTACTCATTTATAAATTTTTTTCCTCATCTCCCCGCTGAACTACGTGTCTTTGGGCGTTTTTCAGACTCGAGCAAACTTAGTTTCAGCCGAACAAAACGTACCGACTGACTACAATGTAATTTTGCACGGCTGACTTATTAAACACAACCACGATCAGGTACTTTACATTTATTTTAAATATAAAAAATACTCTTCAATATTTTTATACAAAATAACGATTTTTTAATATGAAATTTGCATTTTGTGAATACAATAACGTGATAGCTCATACAGATAAGGAGCATGGCTTCAAATAATATAGTCTTGGGTTCAAATACAGCTCTAATAAACAAAAAAATATTCTATCGGCTATTGTAACTCATAAATCTGGAATAATATTAATAAAAGTGTCATTAGGTATCTAAATTTAATAATACCTCTGGTAATAGTTACATATTTAGATCACCAACATGTAAATTCGATTACCTATTACATTGTTTTTTTTTCTAAAAGCCCCTTCGGGTGAATAAATAAATAACAAAATAAATTATATATTAAATTATAATTTGGTAAACTTAATCAATGACTGATGATAAGTTTTGATCAATTTATATATAGTAAATAAATATTGTAGAATAATATAATATTGTGAGAGTTACATCAAATTATATTCTTTAATTATGATATTCCACCTAGACGTCAATATTATCAACAATTTATAATAAAGAACAATTTTAATTAAAAGTTTTCTTTTCTTTTTTCTTCTTTCGTCGTCTTTTTTCTTAACAGGATATTTATTTTATAACAAAAATAATATATGTACTAATTTCATTTAAAATCATTTACAAAACAAATATATTATCCCCAAAAAAATAAGACACGAACAACCAGTTAGATATTAGGTATAAATTTATAATAAAAACAAAAAAATTAACATGTTTATCATTTTTATAACACATATATTTATTTATTTTTATTTTTTTACGCTCCGAGGAGCTTTTATTTTAGAAAGGGTCTTTTTAGAGGGTTTTCTAGACACAACAACATGTTAATTGTCTGTCGGTGATCTTAATTATTACTAGTTACATAGGTCACCGACTTAATAATCAGTATTTACCTCACAATACAGGAAAACAGAGTAAACCTGGATCGAGACGATCGATCGGGATTTTATTAATATTATTCCCGATCTCCCAGTCGTAATAACCGATCAAATCAATTTAAAAATTATTGACTTGAGTGGGATTTGAACCCATGACCACAGTATTTGTAGCCACACTTCTTATCCCCTGAGCTATTACGCTGGTTATTAAATATTTTTTTTGGTTAATTAATTTATTAATCTATGTATACCATAATTAGAAAAGTTAAAATTAAGGTAACACTAACTAAGGAAATTGATTGATTGTTATATCGAGGTTAATTCATTTTTTCGGAATTAATTCGCTTTAATACACTTTAATATAATGTAGAAAATCCCTGATCGGTTCAACTGATGAAATTAAAAAAATAATGTTTTAAAAATGTTTTAGAGCCGTCTTGTGGCTGAGTGGTTAGTGTAACGGATTCGTGAGTGAAGACTCCCGGGTTCGATTCACGGTACCGGAGTCACTTGGTAGATCTAGCTTAGCAAACTAGATCTTAAGTACTCATTGCTGTGTGGTGGCCTGGGAAACCATCTCTACTATATTCTCCCGTAAAGGCCAAGGTGGCCTGGCCAACCCCTTATAAAGGGACTCCCGTCAATAGGGAAGGCGTCACGATATAAAAAAAAAAAAAAAAAAATGTATCTGATTTGATGAATTGTTTCACGTAGCAGTATTTTCATACAAAATTGTCAACATAAAAATCTATGCTTAGTAGTTAATGTGCAAGAGAAGAGGGATATCCCTGGAGAGCCGACATAACTCCCCTTCCAAGTCTGTGTTGCTTAGCTGGTGGTTGTTTTATATTCTTTCTTATGGACAGCAGCTACAAAGGAGTTGTGCATCTTTTGCAATTTAATTAGTGTTAAGACAAAACGCAGACGTGTTGAGATATTGTAATGAAAGGACCCGTCCACTGTTTCCAAACTTCGAGACACATTTACATTTGGCAAGGGAAAACTTTCACCTAAACCGACTGCCGAATTAATATTTCAGACACATTCCTCATCCACTTCAAAATATGCATGTTGTTTTTTTTTATATTCCCACGTATTTAAATCAATTAACGAAGTAATTTATTTGTTGTATCGTATCCCCCCATTCATCCTGTGTGTCGAAAGTGATAACCTCAAGGGTATCTCTTCATAAAAATGAAGTCGTTTGGTTAGTAATCACTAGTTCATTCACAAACTTGTTCATTCAACAGACTATCCGTCTTTTTATGATAAGAGTTTTGAGATAAAAAAATCCCTAAACGGATATTTTAAATTTATGCATAAATTTTGCAGGACAAGGAAAAATTCAATGTCAAATCGTAGTTTCTTTTCTATAATACAATAATTAAATCCAATTGTTTATCAGTTAATAATAAATTAACAAAGAATTTCAATTATGTTTTATTTATTTTAATTATTTAATATGTTTTATGGTTTTGTGTAATTTTAATTGTATAGACTCTAATTATATGCCTTAACTGAGCTTTGATATACTAGGATTTTAAACCAAAATCACCTTAATTCTTTAAATTATTATAAAATATAAATTGGTGATTGATTCTTCCCATGATATTTATAGTAAGTACAATTATCTAAAGACAAATTTATTACCTAAGACAATTTTTAAAATAATAAATTGTCTTACACCTGAACTTTTGTGAATGTATTAATGTGAATGTTAATTTAATTAGTTATTATTTTTTATGGTTTTGTTCAGTAATTATAATTGTATAGACTCCTTTTATATGGCTTAACTAGGCTTTGATATACAAGGATTTTAACCCAAAATCACATTAATTGTTTAAATTATTATATAATATCAATTAGTGATCAATCCTTCCCATGATATTTGTAGTAATTACAATTAACTAAATACAATTTTATTAGGTACCTATGACAATTTATTTACATTTATACATTTTGACCAGCGCGATAGCTCAGGGGATAAGACGCGTGGCTACTAATACTGTAGTTATAGGTTCGAATCCCACTCAAGTCAAGAATTTTTAAATTGATTTGATCGGTTATTACGACTGGGAGATCGGGAATAATATCAATAAAATCGATCATCTTGATCCAGGTCTACTCTGATTTCCTGTATTGTAAGATAAATACTGATTATTAAGTCGTTGACCTGTGTAACTAGTAATAGTTAAGATCACCGACAGACTATCAACACGTTGTTGTGTAAAAAACCTCCTCAATGAAAGCTCCATCAGAGATGTAGGTTCTCTGGTATTCCACTTCCTGTATTCTCTTAATAAATTTTTTTTATATATTATACTAAAAATTGTCTTTCAACTTTTGTGAATATATTAATGCACTCTATACATATTACTCGGTCTCTTTACTAATCAGACACCAAATTGGTACTAATACATTAAAACAATGCTTTTTGTTTTTATTTTAAAAACACTCACCAGAGTTCAAGCTTAAGTGAATTGGATTATAAATATTTTTACGACTTTATTTGAATATTTTAATTTAGTACTACACCTCGTCCTTATTTAGTGGGACTTGAGCCACGAACGCTCGTAACTGTCTCAAATGAATCACAATTGAATGTTGTCGCCATATTTACTGAGGCCGTAATAAATGATGGAGAATGGGCATAAAGCAAAACAAATAAGAGACAAGAAGTCTTTTACGACCGACATTATATGCTTTACGGCCGGTGTATCGAAATTATCCGACCTGTGTGTATTACTTTCACTAGATCTCGATCCGATTACCTTAACATTACTACAACTACAGTACGATTTATTGCAGAATTATTCGGCAGTAAAATAATCACCACACGAAAATCTTGTTCTCTTCACAATTATAACCATATATGAAAAAAATTATTAAATATCACCCACTTTCACGCTACATTCACGTTCTCAATCAACTACTGTATTCACGAATGTCTAGCTCTTCGTATTAGATTTTCTTAATACACAACTCAAAATTAAAAAAAAAAGATAATTTCAATAAAATTATTAATATACCAATAAAATACAACAAAACTTTACTTTATATTGTTGACGTATGGGTGGAATTTCATAATTAAATCAATTTATTTTATTATAATATTGGGTATGTATGTGTATACATAATATATTGTGAAACTTATATCAGATAAATTCCATTAATTAAATTAAGTCTTTTATACCTTATTTTATCCTCTGATTGATTCCACGTTGATTTTTCAATACGAAATATCGATTTATAGGATATGTGAACTCTTTGTATTTTGTTTTTCTACTCATTTGACTATTAATTTCTCTAAAAAGTAGGTTGGTATGGCAATAATTTGGTAAACATTATTTTTATAGTGTGTTTTTTTTACTTTTTTACATGTTTGCACTGTAAAAGCATTCATGGTTAAAAGTGCCTAAACTTTATATAAAAATATCTTGCATACAGGCCTAATGTCTTCCAATTTTAATAAAAAGCTTTATTATATGACTTATAATCTATTTTGCATAAGATATATATATATATTTTTTCTCCCGCCGGCGATAACTCGATAAAAAACCTATCTTTCTCAATTTAAGCAATAGAATTGTCAGAATATGCGCAATAATTAATTAAATAATAATATGAGAAAAAGTTAAAAAGGTAATATCTCGAATCGTATTACTAATAATTGACACAGTGTATTTAGACGAGCCTTGGGGCGAATTCAAGTGTGAATCTTAGATTATTAATTGGCAATTAGTGACATCTTCACAATATTAGCTGCAAATATAGGAATATTAAAAAACTTGAATAATAATATGACACTTTTTAAATAATTTGTATCCAAATAGTATTGGAGTCCCGACACAATAATGTGGAATAAGAGCAGTGGGTGGTGTTATATGATGAAAGGGGAAAAGAGGACACATAAAGCTACGTCTTTAATCCAGAGTAGCGGCGCCTTAAGGTGGATGAAGAGTCTCTTTCTCTCTCTCAGTGGAATTGATCAGATTTTTACAGTGTCAGTTAAGTTTACGAGGGGGCGGTTTATATAGCCCACATAAGGCTCTCTTTATTTTCACCTTAAGCCGCGGGCAATCTGACTTTTCAAAATGTCTCAAGGGGTGCCTCGCATTGAAAGCTGTTTAGTTTACACACATTAGATCCATTTAAAATGAATAGAATATTACATATTTAAAAAAATAATACTCAGTTTGTGTATTATACATTTTGCATATTTTATAAAAACGGTTGGGTTTGGTGTTAACCAAATTATATGTTAATATATTTAGCTTTAAGCATTATATTTTGTAATTAATATTTATTAATGTACATTTTATTTTTGTTAGTATTTATTAATAGGTTTTTATTTTTTATTATTAAATATCACCTCTTATATCAAATAAAAATGTTATTATAATTCTCATAATAGTTATAGGTAAAAATATTTATTTATATACTCTTTAAACCAAAGTCTAATTCCTAAGATTTTTTGTATTATCAAACTACATATATAAAATTCAATTTTAATAAATATACAAATAATGTTTATTCATACAAATAATAGTTATTTATAAATACATCAAAAACACGTGGTATGTGACTTTTTCGGTGGCTGGAACGGATTAATGGCAGTTTGTATGGGAAAATTTGATACGAGTTACGAGCAAAGTTGCGGAACGAATTAAACTCGTATGTCAAGGTATCACTGTAGTATAATTTATAAACGATTGGAATTTTATGATACAGTATTAAAAAATATATAAATTCCTTTCCTCGTATATTTAAAGACTAAATCGTTGATACAGTTCATTTTTTTACAAATACTATAGACCAAATTTCAAATTCAATACTAGCCTGGCTCAGAGGCTTGATATAATATTAAAGGCAATGATTGGCTACACCGTCAAACTACAATATACTGTGTTACTATGTCATAATATAAAAAACAAATAATTAACCACCAGCGTGATAGCTCAGGGGTTAAGAAGGGTGGCTACAAATACTGTGGTCATGGGTTCAAATCCCACTCAAGTCATGAATTTTTAAATTGATTTGATCGGATATTACGAGTGGGAGATCGGGAATAATATCAATAAATCCCGATCGATCGTCTCGATACAGGTTTACTCTGTTTTCCTGTATTGTGAGGTAAATACTGATTATTAAGTCGGTGACCTATGTAACTAGTAATAGTTAAGATCACCGACAGACAATTAACATGTTGTTGTGTCTAGAAAACCCTCTAAAAAGACCCTTTCTAAAATAAAAGCTCCTCGGAGCGTAAAAAAATAAAAATAAATAAATATATGGGTTATAAAAATGATAAACATGTTAATTTTTTTGTTTCTATTATAAATTTATACCTAATAGCTAACTGGTTGTTCGTGTCTTATTTTTTTGGGGATAATATATTTGTTTTGTGATTGATTCTAAATGAAATTAGTATATAAATTATTTTTGTTGTAAAATCAATATCTTGTTAACAAAAAAGATGACGAAAGAAGAAAAAAGAAATGAAAACTTTTAATTAATTCAAATTGTTAAAATGTTTCTCCATCTATATATTAGGTATTATCTTAAATAAAAATAAAACGAATTGTTCTAAATGTATTGTATGACAACCGCGACTATAACTAGAGGTACAAATATAACTATTATTGAAGTAATCGGCCTTAAATGAACTAAGACCTGATCTAGACTTTAGTAATTTTGGGGCTAGTGTTTTCACGGCTCCATTAGTCAAATGAATTCACTTATATTGAAGTCAAAACATGAATGTATATATTTAGATGATAATAATCTGTTTGTCAATATTTTTAAATGAATAATTATATATTGTGCGTGCAAATGAAGTCATTGTGTTGGTATTTTTCCTTTGATGTGATATGATATGATCACCTCTTTGTATATTGAAGCAGGGATATCGCTGACAAGTGCAGATTGTCCCATTTTTTCAAACTTCTAATACATTTAGCCCGAAGCCATGAGTTTGCTTCCTGTTCTATCACCTAAGCTAGACCAAGGAAAGGGCGTATTCCTATTACATTACATCAGTTCAGCTTTTACTATTACTGCTAAAGACACACATGCAATGTTTTACTACCGAGCCATTATATTGCAAGACGTCTTCATAATAACCCTTGCAAGAATGTCTTTTCATATTACATACTCCAATCTCTATTTTATTTACGTGTTATTGAGGAGACAATATTAATATTAACATGTTTAATAATGATATCGGCTATTGCGATATGGAGAATGATTCCCTGGAATTTTGGGTGTATGCTGCAGTCAATATTTTGGAATCTTTATTTGCATATAAACGCTCATAAGAGTTTTTTTACAGACAGAACTAACATAATAATATTAAAAAATAAATTATAGTATTATTCAAAAATGTATATAAAATAAAATAAAGTTAAATTAAGTAAGGTGTAGGAAGCAATAATTTATATGTTACTATATAATATCGCTCCTAAATAAGTACATTTATAAAAATAAACAACAGTATTATAAAAAAAATGTATGTATAAAATTTATAAATAGAATTTGTATTTAAAACAAAATAAAGTGAGGTGTGGGAAGCAATAATTTATATGTTACAACTTATATTATAAGGTCGCTCCTAAACAAGCCCTGTAGGTGGCAGAATTGGTAGAAAAGAGATCACCCAGGTGCACAAGTCGTTGTAACCTATTCAAAGGAGAATAAAAGAGGAATGTAGCAAAATCTTGTTAAAATCCCATCGAAACGTATGTACTTATAATTTTATATATAGGGTATGAGTAGAATTTTTTTTAATCCAACAAAAGTTATATATATAATCTACTTTTTCATAATATTTGTGATATTATGATTATATTGCATTGTATGGCTTACTGTATTATTTACAAAATATAAAGTGTAAAAAAATATATTACATATATTAGTAAATTTTAATAAAAAAAAATACCATAAGAATCTGTTAACTTTAGAATATTTTCACATATGTATGTAAGTATTATATAAAGTCTCATATTTTTGGGGAAATTCCCTCTATTTAGTCTAATACAGTTTATTTTGTACATATTAATCAAATAAACAAAGTCAGCTTGTATTTTCCTCAAATTGTTTTATCAGACGGATTAACTTTATATGAATTTGAGCAACAGGAGAATTAATAAGACAAACGCGTATTCCATAATGATTACTGCGGATTTTCTTAATATTCTGCATGGGATCAATTATGACAATGAGCATTGATTAAAAACTTTATTATATTATTTTTGTGGATGAACAAGGAAGCTGACATTCTTTTTGATGGTTGGCAAAGTTGGTTGCCTGAGGCTGATTCGATTCTTTTATATGAAGTGACTGACGTAGTGAATCAAGTACACAAAGAACTGTGCTTTCATATTTTATTGCAACCAGCACTTTTCCACTGATCTACTGATCGGATTAATAAAGTATTTCATCTTCTAAAGTGTATTAGCATTTTGCTCCAAATCATGTTATGTAAAATATTACGTTTTTATTGAGAAATTAAATTGTTCAATCCTGAAAATCCATATTGATATTCTTCATAGTATGCATTATAGATAAGATTAATTAATTATTAGATAAGATTAATTAAAAAATAATAAATGGAAATGTCCATTTGTACAACATTTTATTCATTGTCTTTTCTGCTGAACTAGAATTCCTTGAAAGTTTTTATTTTTCAGCAACATAATTAACCAGAAATAAACATACCACAAAACTTTTTAGGAATACAAAAAACATAATATAAGAGCGATTAATTTACTTGAATCAAATCCATATTTAAAAAAAATCTAAATACATATTTTATTAGTGAATATGTACATAATTTTTATATCGATTAATCTCGCTTTAAATAAAGCAATTTATAAGAAACTCAATATTTCTAACAGGATGGACTTATATATGTATATTTTGAAGGGTAGTTTTTTTTTAAATATTTTTAACCTTTTTAAAAAATCAAAACAATTACACATTTCAGGAACATTATTTAATCAATTATTTAAAAAATGTAGAATAAATACAAAATAAAAAACCTTGTATGGTATATAATCTCAAAGATTTTACGTGCGTCTCGAACAAATGGCAGGTTGGGTTTCACCTGGGTGAACTCTTTTCCACAAATTTCTGCCACTTATATGATTTATTTAGGAGTGACCTTATATAGCAACACTTATATTATGTCTTCATACACCTTACTTTATTTTTTTATATACATTCTATTAATACATTTTATACAAACATTTTTTTAAATATAGTATTGTTTATTTATTTAAATATTTATGTACATTTCATTTTTGTTAATATTGTTTTGTCTATAAAAAAGCTCTTCTGAGCGTGTATATGGAAATAAATAAAATTTGTTTGCTACATTTTTGGGTTATTTTTTCCTTTAAAACTAACTAGAATTTTTCTTATATATAATTATGTAAAATGTTTATTTTAGGATTTTTTTCTCACCGATCTGAGTTTCGCAAAATCCTTATCTACATAATAATTACCTACTTAAAAATAGCATTGGTTTGTTGTTGGTACAAAAATCAAATATTGTGAAATGCATGTTTGTCTCAGATTTTAAGTAAGAGTTGGTGAAATCGTATCTATGAAATGTGATCGTAAATCGGGTTGATCGTATTTGTACCGTTATAAATGAATTAGGTGAACAAATTGCCAGTGTCCCATCTCCTTCTTTATGGTATATAATATTGTGTAATAGTGTAAGAAGACAAGACTCATTTTGTCATGGTGGATCTGATAACGGCCAGCGAGCAATATAACCACATCGTCTTATTAAATATTCAAATTGAATGTGTAGTTGTCGAGTGTGGGGCAACAGAAGCAGGCAGGTGGTCCCACAAATAAAGCACTTTAAATGCAATATCTTACTCTCTCTTCTTGTTCATATATTCTATCTACCATTGTTAGATCACCGCTTTGGTTGCTCACCCCACAAATATTCTCCTACAATCTCTTGGGGCGTCGGATTTCTATGGTAAGGCGCCGCGACGCTCTCCACACTTTAACCTTTTATTTATTTATATGCGCCCCCGGGGGTATGGTTTTTAGTCATTTTGGTTTTCTCGACTCATTTACCTGCAGGTGATCTCAACTATTAATTACACTTATCACCGACAGAGCGCTCTATAATAATCGGCTTGGTATTTATCGTACAATCAATCCAGGAAATCAGAGTAAACCTGGATTAGAATGATCGATTCAATTAATACTATTTCCAATCTGCCAGTAGTAAAAATTGTTCAAATATTTTTTTACTAGAGTGGAATTTGAACCCAGTATTTGTAGAAACGCGCTCTTCTCCTCTAAGCTACTACGCTGGGTTTCCAATAAATTATTTTTCTCTATAGATTTATTATATTTTTTATATTAACATTATAAATAAACTCTGCATATTTCCCTAAAAATTAAGAACTCTCCATCGGTTTATTAATAATTAATCGTAAATTATTTTCTTTGTTTCTTGTGTTTGTAGATAAATGTCAAATTTAAGACACGCGCAGAAATGAGAGACTTACCGCAAAAGTCTGTGATTTGTGACATTGTAATATTAAAGAAAATTATATTTTTGAGATCTGACCAATAATTGATGTTGGCTACACTGACTCTTCTCTAAGCATATCTATATATATATCATATCAAGTATGAAATTTTCTCTATAAACATGAGGAATAATTCAAGGACTATTATGAGGTACATTTATTTTGAAAAACTTCATACGGATCAGACACAGATATAATAACAAAGATTATCAAGTAGGGGAATTTATCTCAGATTTTCTCAACGGGAAAACGAACGTCTTGGTTCGAAGAACTTATGAGGAAAATAGCACGATAATATACATATCTTTTATAATTAACAAAAGGTTTATATAATATTAATTTACGTTGTAGAATGTATCGGTCACCTTGTTTTGTTGTTTTGTATAGTGTTGAAACCATTCGAATAAAATTGCACTCATGGGAACGATGAAGCCTCCTGTAAAAGTTAACAACTTTCAGGTTATCGCCATTTGCAGTTCAACTTTTAAGTTTTTCCAATCACCACAACTGACCAATCACGACAAGACAAAACCTTCATATGACACACACATTTGTCTCTTTGACTTGAAAACTTGACCCTTGTAAAATATTTAATCTGTTATTTAATAAGATTTTCCATGATTATGTGCTCTTCGTGTTTTCAAATTTAAATAATTAATATGTTATTTTTAACTCCTTGTTGGAATTTTAATAAATTGTCAATTTTAATAAAGTCATGTCAGACTTTCACTTGTTTCTATCAAATATATTAATTCAAGTTTAGTCTTCTGATTTATTTTTATTTTTATCGTCAATTACAATTATAAGGCTGATTTAACAAACAAAACCAGTTTTTGTACTTTCACCACGTAGGTCTAATTATCAGTTCAAATAACCATAGATATTTCATGTGTATGCACTTGGAATGGCTACACATTTTATTTAATATTATCTGATAATTGTATGCTTAATTAAGGTTTTTTAAAAATTAAAAATAATAAAGGTATCTTTTCGTCATATTACGAATTTCGAAATAGTGAATTACTAAATATAACGATTTTTCCATTCCTTTTAATATTGAAATATATCGTAATGAGCTTCTGCATAGTAAAAATCCAATATAGGTAAAATACAATATTTGTACAGATTTTATTATATATAATTTACTGGAAGAATTCTATTATTTTTCCACTTAATCTAAAATTAAATTTTAAATGATTATTCAATAAATATATTGCAAATAACATATTGTAATAAAGAAAGTGGTTGTTGTACAATTTTTTTATTAAACATAATTTACATATCCTAATTTTAATACGAAGTATAATCAATTGGTAATAAAAATCACTTAATTTATGGGGGAAAAAACATAAAAATCAATTGTAGAACTACTAAAATATTTATAATAATTATTAATAAAATACTTAATAGTATATGGATAAAACAAAAATATAGTAAAATCAAGGGAAGTGATTATAAAATATAATTAGGAGTATTGATGTTGCAATTTTGGGTACATGTACATTGTTGATTCGTATTGGACAATTTATTCCCCTAATTATGTCTCACTAAAGAAGAGATGAGATGCCTATTTGTAATAAATCTAATCGTGATCAGTTTTGTATGTGAGTCAATACGGCAGTATATGGGAATAGTAGACGACATGGCGTATCTCATAGTCCTGAGGGACTTGCCTTCCAGTACCGCCGTTTGATAAATTGCCACACGAGTCTGTTCGTAAAAACCTGAGAACTTCACATCGACACGGCAACATCGAGATAGAGATAAATTAGGCCCGATACAGGGATTCATCCCCCCAGACTACTACTACTATCAGGCCGTGATTTAATGGGAAACGATACCGCCGATATGTCGAATTACGTGCCAATGACGTCAAACATTTTTAATTTTTACACATAAATATTTATCTATTATTTTATATATCTAAACAACTCATATATATATATATATATATATATATATATATATATATATATATATATATATATATATATATATATATATATATATAGTATATATATATATATATATATATATATATATATATATATATAACGGGCCTAAGATTTAAAAAAACATATTGATAATAAAATAATTTATTATGACAGCTTGAATCTTCGCTTTTATTAATGAGTGAGTTTATGTTGTTATTAGAGAATAATAAAAACAACTTATGATGTCATCGCATTAGTTGAAGTATAAGTTCTAGTTCAAGGTCAAGTTCAATTTCAACAAGGTATTGTTTTTCGTCAACAAGGTATTGTTGACTTTGCAAAATGCGTAGTGCATTTTGGGTGAAATCACGCTGTACCGTTCTTTCTTTACATATTCAAATCAGGCGGCCAATGACCTAATAAGTAAATACGCAATATTCTCAAACTTTTAAAATTTAAAATTGAAAAGTTTGTCTAGCCGACTTGGACCATTAATGAAAGTGTGGTTGTGTTACATTTAATGTACCATTCATTATATTTAATTATTTGAGTATCACTAAAAGACATGTTGTATATAGTAAAAAAGTATGAGGATCAAAAAAAAATATCTTAAAGAAGTTTAAAATAATTGATAAATACATATTTAGAATTCAGTCTAGATATATTGAATAAAGTATATTTTATAATATGATTTAATTCAACATAACTGATATATAAATTGTTGATAGTGTTGACTTCTTGGTGGAATTCCATAATTTAAAGAAAAATATGTGTAATTTCACAGTAATTGTGACACACAATATTTCTTTAAATGATTTATAATCAAATCTTGTGGTCAAAAAATAGTTCTTCATACTATGGGACTAGTTAATTTTATGTATTCACATAATTTTAATTATTTTATTATGTTTAAACAAAAAAATCAATCAAGAGAGTTGTTTTATTTGTCGTTGCTCACAGCGAATGGACTATACGTGTTTAGGTTATATAAACACATGTTTTATATTAATTAATCATAAAATATGTTTATTGCCAACACTCATATATAATGTAATTTACAAATTTAGGTATACGTTTTATTACATACATAATATTATATTGGGGAATTAATTCGTTTTAATTTTATTTAAAATAACTGTCTTCTTGTTATGATATTCTATCTCAAGTCCAAGAAGTATCGATGACAATTTTCAAGTGAAGCGGTGTTGCTTTACGCCATGGGCTTTTATTGCTGGAATCCCCCTGCCCTGGTTGAAGTGTCCAGGGACCTGGTGTCGGTTTGGGCAATTCCCCATTCGACATGGGAGATAAGGTGAGCACCAAGAGAGACGACCGCCTACAAAACTGATAAGGGTACAAACTTGGTGTATGCATTGAGGTGACCCGGCCAACACTCATACGTGGGCTAAGATAACACAACCCCCACAAGAAAACTCCACCGTACAGACAAACGGCTATTTTAGTTTATGGTGTCACATAACTCTCGAAATCGATTCTAAACCAGATGGTTAAACTGGGCCGAACCAAAAAAATATCTCCTCTGTGTCACCTTAAGTCGTTATCTTTTATTTTCGTATTGATTCCCTATGAGTACTTGCTAATAAATTGCACCCCTAACAAACGCTTATATTGAAAAAAATCAAAACACATACAATTAATAGTTAGGTTTTGTGAATTGAAACATTTTGATATGAAAACGGTAAAAGTTCTTTGACACTCAAAATTTTC
This sequence comes from Agraylea sexmaculata, assembly GCA_022606485.1. Taxonomy (NCBI): domain Eukaryota; kingdom Metazoa; phylum Arthropoda; class Insecta; order Trichoptera; family Hydroptilidae; genus Agraylea; species Agraylea sexmaculata. Next base: position 64,993 of record JAGTTH010001949.1, read on the forward strand.
ATTTTATAAAAAATATGATTTTTAGATAAATGTATATAATCGTTATCTTCCTTAGAAGTTAGTGTTCTTTCTGGAGAATAAATTGAAACTTGAAAACTGACATTCAAAGTGACGAAAGGCCTTATTCAACATAATAGTGTAATGAGAGTGTGTGCATGCGGTGCGTATGCGTGTACGCCAATACTTCTAATATCTAGTCTATTCATACACGCACCAATAATATAATCTCTAGCACGACTCACTAACATACTCGTATATTGAATACGACCATGAGCATTTTGTGCAATAAGTACAGTACAATTAATTGCAGAAAATAGTAGTCATAAATAAGAAATAGTAGTAATAGTAAGTCAATTGATTGCAGAAAAATGAGCCGATAACTCTTCAGTTTTAGGTATCTCATTGTTTGAAGAAACTACCCTTATTTGCTGTCGAATATAAATCGTTATACTTTTTAAGAATTTTTCAATTCTTGAACTATACATAAAAATTAAAGGTACCTAATTATATAGTAAAAAAAATTAAATTTATTTACCACTGATTAATTTATTCTCATAAATCTTATTTCTTCTGTTAATAGTGTTTTAATTTATCTAGCCATATTTAAATACTTCTTTATAATTTAATGTAAATCGTTAAAACAGCTAGAGAGCTTTCTCAAATATCCACTATTTTAAAATTATTTCGAACGTGTTAAATAAAAGAGACTCGCTTAAAAAAATGTATGATTTAAGTGTTCATTTGTGCCAAATTATGCGTTTCGCACTAAAATGTAGTCAATTAGCAACACTGTAGTCCAAAGCAGTGTGTCTTAGTAGTGCGACACCTGACTCCTGACTAATAAATCAAAGTTTTGAAACAGGGGTAGTACCGCCACCCCCTTAACACCCCAACCCACTCAGTTTAATTCAATCACGATAACGCTTAACTATACAAGAAATGAATTGACCAACGGTCGAACGCCACCCTCTTCTGCCCTTCAACCTAGGGGCGGTTTTCATTCGAGTAAACAACTGGACCCGAAATACAATTAAATATCCACTTGCTCTAAACTTCAATTTCAATCAATAAACATACAAAGTTGCCTCTGTAAATCAGGTGGTCAAAATGTTTTAATTTAATAATGAAAAATAATTTATAAATATATACCTACATTGAATGGATTTGCCTCTGGTCTACATTTATTTCTAATTTAATTGAGTAGTGAATTTGTACAATTTTAGCATTCCATTGAGGGTCGGGGGCGGTTCAGGTTCAGGCATATTTATGAGGATCGGAGTTTACCTGTTAGGTCCGGAACGACCTGTGACCGTAGTGTAGAGATATGGGCGTACCGGACGTGAACCGGGTCATTATGTCGCCATACATTGTGCTTGCTGACCCCACGATTGTATGGTAAAAAGAGGTCCGGTAGGCAATTTGTCCTCAGACCAGATTAAATTCACCGGAATAATTAAGTGAACCGGAGAGAGAAGATTTTACACCCTCGACCAAAATTAAAAAAAAAAAAAAATTGATAACTCGAAGAGACGTCGTCTTTTATGTGATTGTGACAAATTTATTTAATTGTATTTTTATTAATGAGCGTGAATTGAATAATTGCCTATCGACTTATTGAAATAAAGCGTTATATATTTATGTAGTATAGAAGACTCGCGTCGTACGTTTCGATTGACATTCCTCAAACAGAATTTCAATAAATATCCCGAAATGTCCTCATTTTGAACATATTCTGTTTCCGGTCAGCCGATACAAGCCGAATCAGATAGACATGTGGTAATCCCAAAAAGCCACAAATCTCTGGCGACAATTCATCGATGAAATCAGCTTTTGAAGTCTTCTGGATTCTTGGATCCCTTGCAATTCCAATTATAAGTCCGTCAGAAATGATTCATTGGACGTCATTCCCGAATCAAGTTTTGAAAGGGGTGAAAACTACTGCAAACCGCAGCACCTGCCGCTGGGACTGCGGTCTTGGGGGCTTCTATAAAGGATATCTGTGACATAAACATAGCTCTGTAGATTAACACCTGAAGAAAGCCTGCAACATAAGCAACTGACATAATAATATTTTTAACTCTGAGTGAAAAGCTCTGGTTTGGAGCAATAATAATACATATTACTGACGAGTGCTCCATTATCATCACTGCGACTTAGGATCTCCCGTAATGCTCTAGTGGTACTGCAGCATGATAACATGACATTTCAGTGAAGACCTTCAATTCATAATATTCAATATTCATCTCAATCATCTATAAGTAGATTATTTCCTTTTCATACTTATATCATCTATTTAAAAGCGTTATCATTTATATTTTATTATTATTATTAATATTTCAAAAATAATAAACTGTATTTATCATCTCACAATGTATCAGAATCAAATGCTCTGAAATCCAGTTTTATTTTATTTTTTCAAATATAATTTTTAAGGTTACATTAAATTCTCATAAACCTAAGTTGTTGTAATTGATTATTTGACGTGCTTAATTGAATTAAAAATCCAATATGATTCAGAACCTAGATCAGTTCTTATGAATTATTAGCATTTATAAAATATTTTCTTAAAAGCAAAAAAAAAATAGATTTTTGATATCTTAATAAGTACCTATTTTTAAGGCCTACATTATTGGGCTCTTGAATTGAAACTTGTAAAATGGGTAATAATAATTTTATGTTATGGAATATGTCTTTTTTGTTATTTCCTGTGACAGTGACGCATTATTGTTACGTTTTGTGTGTTCTCGATAATTAAAATATTTAAATGTCACTGAACCGTTTGGCCCAGAAACGTGGACGTTGATAATTTAGTTGTTATTGTGATTTGTAACGGTGGGTTCTTTTCTTGTATTTATTATGTCTGACAATATAAGTCCACAGCCAACTTTGATGATTTACGTTCAAAGATGTGATTTGTCAAGTAATTAGTTAGGAGACTATCTTAATGCGTGGGATTTTAATGCCCTTTAATTTAGTACGTAAATATCACAAATAGTAAATCGACACGAGTTGATTATTTAAAAAAAAATTCGAGGTGAACAGCAAGCTTATGACAAAATAAGTATATGTTTATGACCTTTTATCTTGTTGAAAAAAAATAAATAAAAAGCAATTGGTTCACACTTCACATTTGATATCAACATTTTAGGAGAACAAGGGGTTATCAGCCGTCCACATTTTGTAAGGTATACCGACAGGTCAATGGCAAACAAAGTATATTCTATCAAATATAATTATGTTAATTACGTAAGCTTCGTGGTTATTATTTGTAGATATTTTTTTTTCACGCCTGATTTGATTCTTTCCGATTCTCTAAGCTGTAAATATGAAATCATATCAGGTCTCATTATCTTCTTAAAGTTTACATCGCTTTTCCAGCTTTTGCACAATATTTAACACGACAGGTCTCGACAACGAGTATAACGAACCACGGTTTATCATCTCTAGTTTATACGAAATCCAAGAAAGTGGGTCATTAGATAAGAACGAGGTTAGGGAAGATTATAAAACGGTATGAGAATTATTGTTCGAAGTGGACAGATCGTAAAACACACGCGTTCAAGGATTCCCATATTGATATAAACAAGGAAGTTTTATTGAAATTAATTGTAATATCAAACAATCCATGACTATCTTCTTAATTCGGATCCAGCAAAAGCATCATCAAATCTTTTATCTAAAATTTACAGTGCATATGTAAGTACCTATAGTTGAAATAGTTTGACTTTTTGGAAACGAAATGCGCTTAAGCGCATCGTTTCGCAAGGCTTAAGCCACGAATGCAAAAAGGGCTGTAAAAATATTTTTTCAATCAATAATCATGATTTATTCAATCATTAACTATCTGGATACATTTTGAATCTATTTTATTTTAAATAAAATAAATGATAAGCAACAAAATTTTGGGATGAATGTTAAAAAGCGCGTCTACCAGTTACAAATTATAAATAGTGATTACGAAGTCAAATATACAGTTTTTCATTTATTATGGTAAATGAAATAACTAATTTAAAAATATTTTTATGTCATTATACCTATATTTATCCAAAATTCTAGCACTTACTATATACACAGGTACAGAAAATGTGTAATTATTTAAAATTTTCATTAATAACCTAAATAAAACTTATATTTTATATAATTTATAACTAATATTTTTTTTCTTATTTGTCATCCAGATTTTTTTTTGTAAAAGCCCTTTTGAGCATTATATAATAAAATAAAGAAGTGCAGTCTACACGTAGTTTTTCATATATAAACATTCAAATTAAAATGGTTAAGTTGTACTTTTTAAATACATAATTATTCATGCGTATTGTTTTATTTTTAACTCACTGTTTTCAAATTCACATTTTTAATAAAAGATAAATTTCCTTCAGCGAGTCTATTCTGACGCATTCGGTTGATTTTTTAAAAGTCCATAAAATTCCAAAAGAATTAAAATAAAACATATAGTAAGATTTTGTTAATTAAGTAATACATTTATTTACCTCTGTACCTTCGCCACTCGTCACTCGACATCCACACTCGAAATAATCATGTTGCATTGATCGGTCAATTAATATGATTTTTTTTATTGAATAAATCTTTATGATTTCCTGATACGAATAACAAATAGTGTCGGGATCCCCTTTAATATTGCGTGTTCATTCATCTTTGTGTGGTTATCTTTGTCGGGGTCGGCAGTCAACGGCTCGCGATAACGCACCGGTCAGGAGCTTTCCGTCTTTATAATGTGGCTGTCGTAAAAAATATGAACGGAAAATATTACACACACACATACTGGATGTCTGATAAAAACAAGTGGGTGAAAAAAATGTGAGTGATGTTGTCCCACTCCTGTCTTATCGTTTGACCTGGACCACCTTCATGAACGAAAAAGTCCTTCGTGAATACCCTCGAGTGATCCGTTCCACTAAACGAGATCATATTTTATATAACAGTTTGCCTAACATACATATTATAAAAAATATTATGTACTCATGCCTCTAAGAATACCAGCGTAATAGCTCAGAGGATAAGAAGCGTGGCTACAAATACTGTGCTCATGGGTTCAAATCCCGCTCAAGTCAAGAATTTTTTAATTGATTTGATCGGTTATTACGAGTGGGAGATCGGGAATAATATTTGTAGAAATAGAAATGGACACACAACATTTGTCGTAATTAAGATTCGTTTTTATCACATTTTATTAAAAAAATGCCCCATCACTTATATCATATTTAACCTGCGTAATAGCTCAGTTCATAAGAAGCTACAAATACAACTGTGGTCATGGGTTCAAATCCCACTCAAGTAAAAAAAAACAAATTACTTAAATTAATTTAAAAAAAATTATGACTTGGGCGAAATGGCTTGATCCAAGTTTACTCTGATTTCTTGGATTGTAAGGTAAATACTGATTATTAAGTCGGTGACCTGTGTAACTAGTAATAGTTAAGACCACCGACAGACAATTAACACATTGTTGTGTCTAAAAAACACTCTCAAAAAAGCTCCATGAGAGATGTAGGTTCTCTGGTATTTCAGACGACTGTTTTCTCTTAATAATAATAATATATATATATATCATTAATTTCACATCATCAATGATTCAGAAGAAGATGAGGCATTCTCAAGCTTCATATTATTTGCGCATATGCGGCGAACACAAAAAGAGTTTTGAATTACTTATTTTTTTCAAAAAATCATGAGATAATTAAAAAGTAACTTACTAACTGGTGATATTAAAGTCTTCACTTGCAGTAAATAAAAAAAAACAGTTCTTTTATCAAATAAGTTTTAGTAAACGATTATGGACAATTTTTATAAATTTGTATCGTACACATTGAGAATGAATTTGTAATAAAAAATTCTCATAAATCCCAAATAAGACTAATCAATAGTGAATTTTAAGCCAACAAGGTCACGACCAATTTAACTTTAAACAAAGAAATTGAATGCTGTATTTATGAAATTCAGTCATATGAAAATCTATAACGAAAAATTTCGACCAAAAATAACCATTGACCCATTGAATCGTGGGGCATAATTTACCCCCATTTTTATTATGTATATAGGTTTAACCTTAAACTTAAAATTGAATCAATTTAAAAAATATATATATTTATAGTACATATTGCGTTACTTTTGTTAGGACACATAGAATTGTATCTAATCAACGAGAAACATCTTATTGAGTTTCACACGTGTTATTGATTTGTATAAGATTTGAAATAAATTAGTTTTTGAAGAATCGCATAAGGTGATGAAACAATTTATGGAAAAAGTAAATAAATGTGCTGAAGGCAAATTCCCCGTGATTCTATGTCAGCCAATACAATTTGCACGAAGTCGCTCTAAACCTTCACATAAAACCAAACCTCCTTCCGTCTCCATATTCTAAATATAAACTCAATGCAGTGGCGTGCGAAAAAAAACATCTTATTCAACTAGCTACAAAAAATTAAATTTCTTCTCAACTTCTTTCCATTAATTTATTCATAGTCTTTGGAAGATGAAAAGTATAAAATTTTAACTGCAATAACGTTAGAAATAAGATTTTACAAATCTTAAATGTTATCATTACTTGTATTTTAATATATTTATATACAACGAGAATATACATTTTAGACCGCGATACCACACAGAATTACATGACGGAGACGGGACAATACCGCAGTCTTCATCAATATGGAAGAAAAATTAAAAACATTATTCAACTTATATTTATATAAAAAAATCAAGGCATATATGTAAGATATTAAAAATAATAAAAAAAATAGAAGAGAACATAATATTAAGAATACTAATGAGTGCTGCATTAGCATCACTACGACTTGGGATTTCCCGTAATGCTCTAGTGGTACTGCAGCATGATACAACAATATAATATGTACATTTATAAGTAAATAAATATAAAGTTAATAATAGATAAAGAAATAACATTAAATGCATTATTATATTATATGATACATATAAAATTATGATTATAAATGGATTTAATTTTTTATAAGTTAAATGTAGATGATCCTTAGATGGATAATCCTTGTAAACCTCAATCTAATATTACTAAAATACTTATGAATTTAATTAATATGCGTGTAGAATATAATATTTTTTTATAATTTATTATATGAGTATCTATAAAAATTTACACACGCAGCCGTCACTGAATATTGAGATGAAGACAATAAAGTGCGACGCAGTACTTTGGTGTACCCCTGTACTACTAGCATATGAATTGGGGCTCTAATAGAAATAAAAAGGGCAATCAGCACCACCTCGTACCCCTCAACCTCCATATTCATTTCTTTTTCTGCCCCCGAACTCGTGGAACAAATAAAAAATCGACCCGCCTTACCCCATATTCTAATTTGACACCGGCAAAAGAAACAGGTTACAACCACATTTAATTTTTTCTATTTGAATTGAATTCACCTGTTCTTTTGTATGTGCATTTCGATTAAAAATTCCATTTGCATTGACTGAAATGTGTTGGTTTGAAAGGCGATAAATAAAAAGCCTCAGCTTTTCAGTACAGTAGAGTAGTGGTAGAGATGGTCGGCTTTATAGGTGAACACCCCGCGGTGGGTTGAGTCGTGCATCGGAAAACGCACAAGTAAAAAAGCCATCTGATTTGCATAAGTGCATCGTTAAGGAGCCGAGTGCTGGAAACCTTAATGTGTCTGCAACCCCACTCAATTCAGACACAACTACCCCGACACCACCCCCAACAACAACCACCCCGACACACCTCATAATGCCCAACACAAGTTTTTCATTCAATGATCATTCTGAAAAAAAAAAGACATGTTACTATGTAAGGCTTACTGTCGAGATAGAAATTATTCAATTTTACATTCAGTTTAGCATGTTATTTAATAAAATAATCAATAGTAGTATAAAATGTGAATACAGATTATTATTTTTTTATTATTATTAAGAGAAAACAGTCGTCTGGAATACCAGAGAACTTACATCTCTGATGGAGATTTTTGAGAGGGTCTTTTAGACACAACAACGTGTTAATTGTTTGTCGGTGATCTTAACTATTACTAGTTACACAGGTTATCGACAGAGCGGCTCTGCCCGACTTAATAATCGCCTCAGTATTTACCTTACGACAATCAGGGAAATCAGAATAAACCTGGATCAAGATATTCGATCAGGATTGTATTAATATTATTCCCGATCTCCCAGTCGTAATAACCGATCCAATCATTTGTTTTTACTTGAGCGGGATTTGAACCCATCACCACACGCCTTATCCCATGAGCTATTTATTATGCTGGTGGTTAGGCTTCCTATATAAAATTGAGTAATGTTTATTTATTGCGTTCAAATGGGAGCATGAAGATACGAATTATGATATTTGCTAGAGAAAAATTTAACCAATTTTCTAGTAGATGGCATTAAAATAAATATTTTGGTTTTATAAAGTATGTTATAAAAATACCTTATGAATAGATATATCTTATCAAATGCTGACAATAATTTAAAAAAAATATTGAGTTGTTTTGTTTTCATGCATGTTTCGTGTAATTTACACATACACACGATTAATTCTAGTAATGTGGCTATTTTGCATAGTCTACGGTGAAATGTACTTCATTCTACGAGAGAACAACCAATCATCACTTTATGACCCGACAAAATATGCTTCGTTCTAATAAGGAAATGGAATAAGAATCTAACGCCAATCACATCCAAGCACTCGTATTTTTATGAGGGTAAAAAATGAATTAGCCATTGATCGACAGCAATTGGTCGACCTTGCAGAGCCCCTTATCAAATTAATTAATTAAATGTGATGATATTATAGATTATAATATTTGCTTAAATGATCGATTGAATGCTTGAACAGGCGATGTTATTTTTTTTAACCTTTAACAGATGACGTGCTTTTTAGGACATGTGGCCTGTCAGGAACTTCGCTTTAAATGTTTAAATTATATTATCAGTGCATGAAAATTTTAAGGGCCAGATTATTTTTTATTTCATAAAACAGGTATATTAAAATACAATAAAATTACTTTTTGATTGTTAAGTTACCTCTGTTTGGGAATTTAGACATCAAGCAAAAATTTATCAATAGATTCTCGAGCAAACTGTACATAATATTTTATACACCTTTTCTACTTTTTAAAGAGATCATGTAAGGAGTTACGTTGGGCCTGATAAGGTTTTGAATTTTTTTAAAACAATTTCCTCACAAAAATTAAATGCCTAAACAAATAACATATCGACTGCTTAGTATTGTAAGTGGAAAAAACATCTGTGTGCCCTTAAGTCTTTATGGAACTGAGCCACATATTCAATCTGGTAACAGTGCCTGTCACGTGTCACTCGGTTTAATTATTATTTATAAATTTTAACAATTTACGATTGAATACCTTCTATTGACAGAGACATGAAATGTGTAATAGATAATAGATGAATCTACATTAGTTGCCCCTCAAATAGGACCATTTTACTATTTCGAAAAAGTCCCATTTAAAAGGTTAAATAATGATTGAAAATCAACATTTTTTGACGGTTCATACATGCAATATGTGGCTCAGTTCCATAAAGACTTAAAAGCACACAGATTTTTTTTGACTTACGATATTCTACGCTGGAGCAGGCGACATGCACTACGCACGAAGGACAGGAGTATTTTTAATTAATGTTGCGGGGCGTGAGAAGCCCCACGTTGGTAGTTAAAGGTCAATATAAAATGTGGATGTTCTTAATTGGAATGATGTATTATTAATGGTAAGGTTATATGGTATATGGTGGAGGTATGGCACCTTGGCCAGCGTCACCGGAAGTCACGACACCGCCGCCGCGACGCCTCTAATTGCAAACAAACGTCATTAACGTCTGCTCTTTATATCTCCATATTTACTAATACCCACTAACACCCCCATCCACCACCCACCCCAGCTCGACATGTAATTAATAGCCATACTTGAGCACTAATTAACTTCAACACTTTTTGATAATGCACTCTGAGAAACTTTGCAAACAGTACCGCCCAATGATTTAATGTCCACTCTTAACTTACTTCTCCAAGGTGCTTATTTTCATTGAAAAGTTCGACTTAATGAGCCAATATTGTGAAAAATTCACACTATGCATATGTGTACGTATAAATTAATTTAAGCATGTGCGATACCTCCAAAGCATTCTAAATTCCCGAAAACTAAACCTAGAACTACCATGCCTCATACTGCCCAATAATCGAGAAACTTTTATCATATATAAATAATAAATTACTAATTGAGAATAATTTTAATTGAATAGTTATGTTCTGCAAATATATTACAAATAGAATATTTTCATAGTGTAACGGATTCGTGAGTGAAGAGTCCCGGGTTCGATTCACGGCACCGGAGTCACTTGGTAGATCTAGCTTAGCAAACTAGATCTTAAGTACTCATTGCTGTGTGGTGGCCTGGGAAACCATCTCTACTATATTCTCCCGTAAAGGCCAAGGTGGCCTGGCCAACCCCTTATAAAGGGACTCCCGTCAATAGGGAAGGCGTCACGATATAACTATATATAGAATATTTTAAAGAATTTATTACTTAATGTAAATGATTTAATTTGTGATAATTAAATCATTTACTCAATTCATAAGTTAAACAACCATATTTATTTGTTTTGATGATCAAAAATGGCCGTAGCTTACTGGGCAGTGTAATTAATTGACTGGGTAAAATAAATAATTGAATAAAAAAAATATTTATTTATTTTCTGATACCCTATCCTTGCTCATTAAATATTCATAACAAATAAAATCATATATATGTTTATTATCTTATAATTTCCTTATTTTTTTATTACATTATGCTATTTATTTTCCTTATTATTGTATTATATATGTATATATAAATTACAATTTATTTATTAAAGTTAAATTTATATAATTTGATAATACAAAACATCTTGAATTAGACTTAGGTTTAAAGATTATATACACATTTTTACCTATATCGAATTTTAATAACATTTTTATTTGATACGAGAGGTAAAGGTAAATAATAAAAAGTATGTGAAAAAAATAAAAACCCATATAATATGTATGTATAATGTCTCTGCATATTATTTTGTTATTTTTATATCCAGTCTTGTACTTTCTTGAATAAATAAATAGAATAGAATATTAATTGTAAAGAAAAATTTACACGTTTAAAATAATTTAAATAGAAATGTATACTTGTTGTATTCACATCATATTTCAGCGTAATTAATTCGGTGGGAAATAAATACGGTAGCAAAATATTGTAAATGAAAATCGCTTGTTTACGCGCAATTAGGTGATAATAGCTGGTATAATTTATATGTTTTCAAAGAGCCGAGTCAGGATTGAATGTATAATATAATAAAATAAATTCGGATATTTTATGGCCCCTTGCTGAACTATGTTAGTCTTCAGCGCCAGTTGTCCTTCTGAAATATGTATTTACATGAAGTCCGGAAACGCTACGACCCGCGATCCTACCGCGGAAAAGCCTCCTTGGAATCATAAACCAACCACTCCTATCATCATCAAACTGTGAATCAAATATTAAAATATTTTAATAACAAATACCTTTGAAAATCTCTAATTCGGTTGTTAACATCTTGACTCGTATAATATATTTTTTTTGTTAAATTTCTTGTCATAAGATATGGGAATATTTTATTCTGTAACTAGCGTAATTTCGTGATAAATATTTGCCTAAGTGAGTTGCAAGACATTTATTTTTATTTTTAATATGTATATATTTAATTAACAAAAATTCACTGACACACCATGAATACTTATATAAATATTATTATCCCTAGGATGGACTTTATGGAGTGATGCATGAGTTCCATGGGGAATAGTAGTATTTACCTACAAGTCTAAGGATTATATGCTTATTATTTGATAACTTAATAATTTACATGGATTTTTTATTATTTATAAATATATTTATTATATATTTAAGAGTCTTATAATAAAGTAATAAAATAATATTGGTTATCCAGAAAACGGTTGTATGTATAATATTGAGAATTTAATAACACTACTAATAAATACAGGTAATAAAACAGTAACTAGCTCAAGGTAAACATGACCCAAATTTTGAATTGAGTAAATAGAATTTGATAAATAACATCACAGAATTCACCTTATATATATTTTTTTTAAATCTATTAAGATTTCATCGTTTATCTAAATAATTATATGTTTGCGAGTTGTTACTAACTCTCCTTAAATAATTCCAAAGCGACGATAAATATTCAATTTAATCAAGTCAAGGCTGATTCTAATAGGAATTCCAATTATTTTACCCTCGTCCATGCCTTTTGAAAAATTTTGAGAATAGTTTTGTTTGGTGAAGTCAAAATGTAAGAAAATAGGATAGAAGTAGGTAGAAGAGGCCAAGGCACCTCGGGGGCCCGTGAATTAGTGATAGTCCTAAAGTCGAGGCCCATCATAATTCTTCGATAATGCTTTAATTACCAACGATTTGAATACTTTGCCGATTAATGTACCTAAAAGTCCACCACTTAAATAACACTGCCAACTACTTGTGTCGAACTTTGTCACCAGCTCCTGATAAACTTACTCACAACTTTGACATTTTTCACTTGATCAATATTTATAATGTTTTTGGGCCGTTGGTAAAATTTCCTAATCGGATTTGACCCCTTTACTTAATTACTTAATACTCATATACAATACCGACTTCTTTAAACGACGACAAAAACGAATATTTCATAGACAGTTTCTTAATATAAAAATCGGTTAGGTGAGGATTTGCATGAAACTTTTTTTTTAATTCAGAAGTTTTATATTTTTTATATCTGTAAATCACCACAGTTTCACAAATTCTGACTAAAGAATCGAATATTTATTATTCCAATAATGTATGAAATAAATGTAGATAATTAGACGTTCTACAAAAATACTTATTTTATGTATTTTTATAAAGAAATCATTAAGATCATCCTTTATTGTTCGTTTCATCTCGTGCTTAGGTATAAAATATGAAACATATGTTATATTTGTGGAGCAAATGTCAAACTTTAATCATCGCAAAATTATAATGATACATGTGATATGTCCTGTCGTCTTTGCACGTGGCTAAACTATGCTATTTCCTCTACCAACATATTAAACAAAGAAAAAGTATCTAAATATAATAAAACCTAACCTAACCCAATGCATTTATTATTGTTGTGTTGATTAAAACATAAATCCAATACACATTTTTACAATCTTATTAATATTATAAAAAAATCACTAACTATTTATTTGTATTTATTGTTTCAGGTAATTCAATCATAATCAAAATGAATCAACGCTTCAGTATGGTAATGTAATAAATTGTTTTATTTAATTTTCATAATGCTTATTGCATATTAACATTATCATTTTTGCAATGGTGGTGTCCTACACCCTTCACCGTCTTGCTGATGATGGGGGTGAGTTGTTCTATGGGGATGGAGGTTTTTAGCAGAGCAAAGATCCACCTCAAAGTCGACGACCACCCCCCGATTATTAAATGACCCGGGAACGTCGCGAACAAGTTTTACTGCAAACGGAAGACTGGAAACTTTTTAATTTGAATTAATTAATTAATACTGGGCGGCTAAAGTCGTCGCCATTGCGTCTTCAATCAATTGAGACTTCGCACTTTCAACTTTTTATTACCTCATCATTGTGCCCAAAAAACTATACATTTTTTAACATTACCGACTTGTTTATTCAAATCAATGAATACACTATTTTAATTTGATCCTAATCACCTAATTGTGCTCCTCTCAGTAAATTTTCATGAATTATTTTTTATTAAAATACATTTTTGACAAATATGTGTATTTGAAACGGCTTTCATTGGTGATAATTTTGTGGGGTAACTAAAGTAATCTCCTCTAAGCAGGTCTAAAGTTTTACATTTGCTCTACAAATATAAGATTGTCAGTCTACCTAATCACACGTAAGTCTATAATCAAATATAAAAATAAACGCGTAAAACAAAAATAGAAATACAATTATGATAAATGAAAAAATCTATTCACCTTCAGAACAGCTTAAGGCATAAAGCGCCTACATATTAAAATGTAGCCATGGGTTCAAATCCCGCTCGAATAAAAAATAATATAGAATCGGTAATATTATTAATAAAATCCCGATCTATCTTCTCGATCCAAATTAACTCTGTTTTCCTGGATTTTAATGTGAATACCGAGGCAATCATTCGTCTTCAATTAATTATTAGTCGGGCAGAGCCGTCCTGTTAGTGACTTTTATAATTAAATTGCTCATTAACAGGTAAACTCGATAGCCCAATACAATGTTCTGTCCTCTAAAATTTTCTAAATAGTCACAAGGGGCGTATAATAAATAAAAAAAAGTTTATTATAAAAAAATTGAGTTTGAAAGAAATAAATTAAAGTACCTAATAACTACTTAACTGATGTAGTGTATCTCGACTGCTCCAGCGTATAATATCGTAAGTGCAAAAAAATCTGTGTGCTCTTAAGTCTTTATGCAACTGAGCCACATATTGTATGTATAAAATGTATGAAACGTCAAAAAATGATTTGATTTTCAATCATTATTTAACCTATTAAGTGGGACGTGGGTTAAATAGTAAAATAGTCCTATTTGGCCGGCAACTAATGTAGATTCATCTATTATCTATAACACATTTCACGTCTATGTCAATAGAAGGTATTCAATCGTAAATTGTTATATTTTGTAAATAATAATTAAACCGACTGACACGTGACAGGCAGTGTTACCAGATTGAATATGTGGCTCAGTTCCATAAACTTAAGTGCACACAGAATTTTTTTGCACTTACGATATTATACGCTGGAGCAGTGGATCTTTTTGCGTTATTTTAAAACAATATTGAATAACACTCAGTATGTGATGATATCTTGATTTGTTTAAAATATGGATGCCCCTGAAAAGCTGAATTTAAATAATACCTTTCATAGTTAGCAATCGCAAAATCCCCTCAATAATATTGGGTGACATCTAATCGGCTCTGCATCAGATCTCAACTTACGCATTTGTCTCACATCTTTGCTCATCTAGAGCTGGTGTATTAATTGCAATATTGATTGAATGGGGTGTGTTAAAGAATAGGGGTGTGTGTTACGGATGTAGTATTTCTGGACGAGTGGTTCACTTTGTGCAGCAAGGAATAGAACAGCTCAGCGGAAAGACTGCGGTGTAAAAAGTTTTATATAACCGAACATCCATAGATCACTGAACAAAGGATGGAAGACTTCTCAATTCCTCATTGTTTCTTTCGCAATGACGTTTGCACTTCTTTCCCTTGCCACCAGATATTGCCACCCACTATTACAAACCACCCTAATATTGATACACTCGTGTCAAATCATCATATCAACCTCAAAAAAATATTCTCTTCATTGGGAATATGTAGTTTTATGTATTACTAAAAAAATAATATACTCTAGGTACAGTTTAATTAGCGAGACAACAATAATGAATACGCATGCATTAATACGCTCGATTTTTTTTTCAGTATCAATCAATAAAAGCATGCTTTTAAATCTTTGTCCTGGGCTTCTGCTTCGATTGAAAAAAAAATCTATAATAATTATCTCTTATTATTTATTTATTTATATATACGTATTATATTATTGTATCATGCTCAGTACCGCTAGAGCATTCCGGGAGATACCAAGCCGCAGTGATGATAATTTTCATTTATTTATTTACGCCACGAGGAGCTTTTTTGAGAGGGTTTTTTTGGACACAACAACGTGTTAATTGTTTGTCGGTGATCTTAACTATTACTAGTTACACAGGTCACCGACTTAATAAACTTACAATACAGGAAATCAGAGTAAGCCTGGATCAAGACGATGAATTTTTATTGATGATGATAAAGTCAAAGTGATGATAGTGCAGAACTCGTCATTTGAAACATGATATCGTGAATGATAATAATGATTATAATATATTATTATTATACTTATATGAATCTCCCATTTTGGGGATTTTTGTCGTATCTCCCATTTTTTATGTTATTCTGGTATTTTTATAAGTGTAATGCGTGCCTATTTTATTTTAGGTAAAACATTTTCAGTTGCACAAATGACTTATTATAATTAATTAGAGATATATGTATGTATATAAAATGCAAGGTATTTTTTTAGATCCTCATAAAATATACAAAAAAATATTATAATACATAAGCTCTCAGAACAATAAAAGGCAGGATACTATTATATTTATCTAAAGATTTATTTTTGTATAAATGAAAGTGTTTGTTTGAGTGATTTGGATTAATACGAGGATCTAAAAAAATTCCTTGTATTTTATATGCATACATATTTCTCTAATTAATTATAATAAGTCAATTGTGCAAGTAAAAATGTTTTACCTAAAATAAATGAGAAACGCAATACACATATAAAAATACCAGAGAAATATAAAAAATGGGAGATTCATAGAGTAAGATTAATATGTGTTAAATACCTATAAAAACCATTCGATTGGATACACTTTTAAATTATTGGGTTCTTTTATACAATGTATTTAATTTTAATTCAATATATTGTTTATAAACTTATCATTAACCTAATCTTGTTGAATGTACGCCGTGTTAACGAACATACAAAATAAATATAAAATATTATGACATTTTTGGTGTTGTATTATTGTTAGATAAATTTCAAGATTTCTGTAATCGCCAATCAAATACGATATGAAAATTATTATAAGATCAAGTTTATATTGACCTGAGATAAAATCATACAAAATACGTAGAAATGCTTACTTTCAGTTTTAACACCAGACAAATTACGCGTTAAAATTATTACACTAGATTTTACTGGTTACCGTTTCATAAATGCATATTTATTCACGTTTATATTGAGTACCGAATCAATGTAAATCTAGGTTAAATCGTAGAAAATAAATTTTAATAAAATAATTTTAGAGGTTGGGTATCGCAAAATTATAATCTATAAATGAGACATTAATTTTCTGACCCTGATTTTTTAATAATAATTTAACTAACAAATTTTACAGTTTGCATCACATTTTTTCGCTAGTAATTATAATGGGATATAAAAATTACCATAACTAAAATAGACGACACCCAAACTGTTGTAATTATTTACCTATATTTTTATTTAATATTATGGTGAAATAATTATAAAATGTTTAAATTTTCCTGATACCTACCTAAAATATTTTCACTGATTAAAATGCCTTATTTTTTTATAATTTTATTATGCTCACTACTTTTTTGTATTTTTATTATAAAGGTATTTGAAATGCGTTCAAGATGGTCTAGATAAATAAATAATTATATTAAATTGTATTAAAGCCAAATTATAATTTTATATTTACATATGATCTGATTGGTAAAACCAATTTTAAAATTACAACAATAAAATAATAGTTTATTTTTTGTTCAAACAACCTATAATCTAGCATTTAAATATATATATATATATATATATATATATATATATATATATATATATATATATATATATATATATATATATATATTATATCGAGATTTTATATGATAAATTTAGAATAAAATACACAATAGGGACAATATAAGAGATACAATGAATTTAACATATTATTATATCATACTGCAGTACCACTAGAGCATTACGGGGGATCCCAAGTCGCCGTGATAATAGAACAGCACTCGTCAATTGGATCATGAAAGAAGAGAGAAGACAATGTAAAAAAGATTTTAAAACATAAAGATGAATGTTTCTGTTTAAAAAATATTGATGGTAGTCGAGACTCGAAGAATACTTACTTTGATTTTAATGAGATATTATAGTTAGAGTAGACTGAATGCGTATAAAATATTATTGTTGAGAATACCGTTATGGAAATCGTAAAACTGATTTATTTGGTAGCGAAGCTGTGCTCATTCTTTGCCACTAAAATAAACGTATCTGGGAATGTGGCATTGTTTCGTTGCCGAAAGTTTGTTCAAATGTTTGACACGTGTGACTGTGAATTCTATTTCAGTACAGAACACATACGCATTATAAGAAGGTATGGTTTTGGCCATATGCTATGAACCTGGTACTGTAACACGTGTACGAGATACTACCACCTATGTTCCCTTTGTGTTCCTGCCACCTCAGGGGGATGAATTATATGGCCTGTTATACACGTGCTCTATTCCTGGATCTGTACAACACATGTTTTTACCCACATCACCGCCCTGCTCTGCCTTATCCTGCTTTCCCGGATACCTAATCGATATCACCATTGTTATGTCTTATCTTATTTATATACACACTCTTTTACCACCCACGAATGCTGACATTCATAACTTCAAAAATTGTAATAATAATTCAATACCTGCACTGTTAATAATTATGATCCCAGTCTATATAATATCCACCTGAGAAAGGAGAACTGTTGTATATTTTTTGTTGAAAATAAGACTGTGTTCATGGGTTCAAATCCCACTCAAGTCAAAAAATTTTCGACTGGAAGATTGGGATAATATTAATAAAATCCTTCGTCTTGATCCAGGTATACTCTGATTTCCTATATTGTAAGGTAAATACTGATTATAAATAAGTAAGAGAGAGAAGACAATATTAACATCAAGATGATTTTAACATAAATTTATACAAATGTTTTTTCATCAAATTTACCAGCGTGATAGCTCAAGGGATAAGACGCGTTGCTACAAATACTATGATAATTGCTTCAAAAACCGTTTAAAATATTAATAAAATCTCGATTGATCGTTTTGATCCAAGTTGACTCTGATTTCCTATTGTAAGGTAAATACTGATTATTAAGTCGGTGACCTGTGTAATTAGTAATAGTCAAGACCACCTACAGACAATTAATTGACACTTTGTTGTGACTAAAAACCCTCTCTAAATTTAAAAAAAAATAAACCTCCTCGGGGCGTAGATAAATAAATAAATACCTCTAA
Source organism: Agraylea sexmaculata (assembly GCA_022606485.1). NCBI lineage: Eukaryota > Metazoa > Arthropoda > Insecta > Trichoptera > Hydroptilidae > Agraylea > Agraylea sexmaculata. Next base: position 83,916 of record JAGTTH010001949.1, read on the forward strand.
GTAATTAAATATCCCTACTAATTTTCAATGTTGGAAATTCTTAGGGTAGAAGTAGCAAGTAAAATAATATTTAGATATATGTACATAAATATGTACAAATCAACCGTCCATTTTCAGTTCAAATATATTGTTATTGGTATATCCGTAAAAACATAAATTTATTTAAAAAATAATACAATAAGAGTGTATATTCTCTATATGTAATATTCAAGGGTACAAATATTTTGGCATTTTTATGTCATAATCAACATTTCAAATGAATGAATATTATTCTTATTGCATCTGTAAGCTTATTATGATGTTATTTATAATTGAATATATTTATTAGGTTTTTATAATGATTACTAACATAAATACATGCTTATGGGAAAATACAAAAAACCGACAAGGATTTATAATTGAATACGTGACAGTATTAAAATATTCCAAATATTAAAAATGTATCTAACCAGAACAGTATCCAATACTGAAAACACATTTTTGCAAACTCTTGGAAAAGATTTTCCCCAATTCTCTAGCCATAGAGTGATCATTGATTTTTTATTCTTCTTTAAATTAGTAAAAAATAGTTATTGGAGTTTATTAACATTACTGAAATGGGTATATTATTGAGTTAATCTATGTGTACAATATATAATTCAATTTCTTCGAGAAATCTTAGAAAGAATAAAACAAAATATTCGATGTAATTAAAATATTGATTGATCGAATCGTCTTGATCCAGTTTAATAAATTAAAAAAAATATTTCACTTGAATTTTTTTTTTGACACAAAAAAAAATGATAATTATTCATAGGGTTTCAATGCATTCCATACACCATAGTTAAATATTTTTGGATTATATATATATATATATATATATATATATATATATATATATATATATATATATGTGCGTGTCATCAATTTTAACAAATTAAAAATATGCTCTTCGAATTTTTTCTTCCCAAATGCATACACTTCGTTAATTAGGAGACGACAAAATATATTATGGAACTTTGACTTCGGGAAACAATAAATCTTTTCACTTGACCGCCTTTAAAGGTCGAAGGTAAAGAAACCATTGAAAAGCAACGCCACATGACAATGGATATCCTATTCATCTTTAATTCGATACAGTTTCAATTGGATGAATTGTTTCATCTATTTTATCAGATGCTTTATTTTCACAAAATTATTTATTCTACACGCCTTTATTATAAATTTCATAGAACTGATTCAATGGAGTTTTATTTATATAATCGCAATATATGAAATGTGTTAATTTAGTATGGGTATTTATTGCGAATAAAGCACATATGGCAAAGGTGAGTGTGGGATTGTACCAGCATATGGTGAACATATTTCCATCTCTATTATGTGAACATTCTTCAACTTGTTTACCACTCCTGGATACTTAGTTTTTGTCCCCATTCCCCCCAATTTGCTAATCACTTTGTTATAGTATCTATACAATTACACGAAGTCGCTTAATCGGAAGCTGTGTAATTAAAATGCAACCAATCTGTACTAAGCCCAAGTTCTTTATTTTAACATTTAATTTGAAGTCTTTAGGATTTCTATATTTTTAGATAATAGCCACTTGTCTAATAGCTTGGGGTTACAAAAACTGTATAATAACTATGAATAAAATCTGGGTCGATCATCCTGATCCAGGATTACTCTGGTTTTCTGCATCACCTACAAGGTGACCTATATTCATCAATGTATTTAACAAAAAATAGATTTTTATACTTATTGAATATAAAACAATAATAGAAAAAATATCTTGAACATTTAAAATATATTTTTTAAATCATCCTTATGAATAAAAGAGTCGTGAACTACTAACTACTACTGTAGTTAAGTTTCTTTTTATTTATAATATGTCTTTATCGGGGCTATAGAGTTCTCTGTTGAGACTCCAACTACGTTTATTTTATTCGCTTATTTTCCTACATATAAGATTATTGCTCTTTGTTTATAATATTTATTAAATTATGACGAATCGACCACATTTACATGCATACATATCTGCCAATAGGGCATTTATGATTAAATCATTTTGTTTAATTAAATTGTGGCGGAGATACATACTTATAAATTGATTTAAATAATATTTTAAACATCTTAAAGAAGTAGTCAGTGGTAAAAACTGAGTCCATTTTTTTCATTTATAATAATTGTATTTCTATTTTTGTTTTACGCGTTTATTTTTATATTTGATTATAGACTTACATGTGATTAGGTAGACTACCAATATTATGTTTGTAGAGCAAATGTAAAACTTTAGACCTGCTTAGAGGAGATTACTTTAGTTACCCCACAAAATTATCACATGTATGTATCACACACAAAAATGTATTTTAATAAAAAATAATTCATGAAAATTTACTGAGAGGAGCACAATTAGGTGATTAGGATCAAATTAAAATAGTGTATTCATTGATTTGAATAAACAAGTCGGTAATGTTAAAAAAATGTATAGTTTTTTGGGCACAATGATGAGGTATATTTGGGCACAATGGATCGATAAGATAGATCGGGATTTTATTAATAATATTCATCATCATCATCCACTCCAATTTAGTGATGAATCAAGGCTTCCCTCACCAGCATCTTTCACTTAATGCTCCTCCAGTTATTAATACCTAAACTCCTAACTACCTTATAGAACTCGTCCGCCCACCTTAGCCTAGGTCTACCCTGCCTTCTCTTCCCACAGGCTTGCTGGATAGTATTTCCGATACTATCCCTCCTGCTCTTTAACCCAACCTAATGTTAAAGCCCTAATAAACTGCACTACGTTCACGCTCTTATATAATGAGTAAATCTCATCGTTCCGTCTAATTCTAAATAGTCCCGGTGCCTCCTAAGAATCTTCCGCTCGAACCTAAGTAGCCTATTAATAATATTACCGATTCTATATTATTTTTTATTCGAGTCGATATTATGAAAATAGATTTATGTTAGAATGATTGATGATTTTTTTAGGTTCTTTTAGATAATCCGCGTGTTTAAAAATGGTATCGATGAGTGCGTGTGGCGTCCACCTTCCACAGGTTTGAGTAGTGATCCGTATAAATAGTAATTGGTAGGTGGAGTGTACGAGTATTGTGGGCGGCGCTTGTGTTGCTGAGAGTGGGCATGCGGCGGCGCCACTTGTCGGTACTGTGTTCTGTGTTCCACCCACAGCATACAGTATACTAGTGCGCCACTGACGGCCACACTGACACCACTGAGCACAGTACGGTGGCCGCAGCCGCACACTCAGCATCTCCGCGCCGCGCTCCTCAGCCATGGTGGCCAGGGCCGACAACATGTTCGGCTGTTACTCTGACAGCTACTCTTATCGCCTCTGGAGCCTCGCCAATGTCTGGACCAATTGTCATCCCGTCTGTGAGTACCCAACTACATTCTTAACACACTAATCAAAACCACCGGAAAATTTTCTAATTCTTTCCACATTAAAAAAAAAATATATGTCATTATTACATTACCAACGTAATAGCTCAGGGGATAAGAAGCGTGGCTACTAATACTGTGGTCATGGGTCAAGAATTTTTAAATTGATTTGATCGGTTATTACGACTGGGAGATCGGGAATAATATTAATAAAATCCCAATCGATCGTCTCGATCCAGGTTTACTCTGATTTCCTGGATTGTAAGGTAAATACTGAGGTGATTATTAAGTCGGGCAGAGCCGCTCTGTCGGTGACCTGTGTAACTAACAATAGTTAAGATCACCGACAGACAATTAACACTTTGTTGTGTATAAAAAACCCTCTCAAAAATGACCCTTTCTAAAATAAAAAAAGCTCATCGGAGCGTAAATAAATAAATAAATAAATTACAACAAACGATAATTTCAGCTGTTGAATGCAAACATATTATGAGACGTTCAGTTCCTTAACCACAGGATAAAGTTATTTTTTTATTTTAAATTTCGCATACATATATTAAAAATCCATGCCTTAATCATTTTTATATATTATTAAACGAAATATTTTGTAAATAATATCGTATATGTGGATAAATATATTTTTATAATCTGTTCCTTTCCCTTTTAAATTTTATAATATTAAAATTATTACCAGCGATATTATATTGATTTGATCGGTTATTACGACTGGGAGATCGGTAATATTATTAATAAAGTCGTCTTGATCCATGTTTTCCTGTATTGTAGGATAAATACTGAGGTTTATGTGTAACTAGTAATAGTTAAGATCACCGAAAGACAATAAATTAACACGTTGCTGTGTCTAAAAATCTCAAAAAAGGCTCTTCGGGGTGTATTTAAATAAATAATATTTGTGATACCAAAATACATCAGGTCAATTTTGAGTTCATGGTTATGGAATTAAACACCTCGTATAAGTATATTTGTTTAATTATTATGAAATTATTATAAATAATAGTAAAATAACTCATCATGACTATTGAATTGTATTGTTGTTTTTGACGGGTTTTTTTTTCATCAAAATCCATTCATCTTGAAAATTCCCACAGTTGTGTTCTTTCTCGGGTTTCTCATATAAAATGTTATATTTTTTTATTAAAAATATTTAAGCCTTGTTTCATTAATGTGTAGGGAAAATAGTTGTGATTATATCTAGTTTTGTGGTGTGACTAATCATGGCATTTGTTGAATAATCTTCATCTTGATCAAGTGTGATTTTTACTCTACATATTCATGAAATAAATACCTACAATACCAAATAATATGTTTTTAATTAAATAATAATGCGTTTATTGTTTTATTTAAATATATGTATTATGTATATACATTTACATAAGAATTTATCTATTTTCTATATTAAAATTTAAAAAACGATAGTTAGTAAATATTTGATTGACCTGGACGGAAATAATATGCGTCATAATGTTCTTATTATTTTACATATAATTTTCCACAAAAACAATTATAAATTAATGCGCATATTATAAAAAAATAATTATTTAATATTATAACAAAGCAATATGTACTCTTTAAATTAATTTTGAAATTTTTTATACCTTGTGTGATGACGAAATTAAAAAAAAGTGAAGACGCGTTAAAATGACGTAATCATACAAATTGCGTTTCAACCCTTCTCAAATAACAATATTGATTGATTTCATGTTTTCTATAGAAAGGATTATTTTAATAATTTATTATGAAAGAAACATCCTTGGTTATAATTTGATACTGAGATAAATTTAACGAATTTAATTCAATAAAAATAAATAATATACTACATTAGATATTTAGACGGAAATAACTAATTATGTGAACACTTTAAACCTTAACATTGTGGTTTTTAAACATGTTTAATAAATTACCAGGTTATTCGCGTTAAAAAGTAATATAAATAAAAATTAATTATATTATGTTTTAAATTTAGTTGCTTGAAAAGCATGTTTTCTATTATTAATAATAGTTTTATAATAAATATTTAAAATTAAATGTTTATGTATAATTAGCAAATACAGGCTTCTTAGAAAACTTTTATATACAATAATTATATTTAGGTTTTTTTTATTTGAAGTTGTTAAATATTACAAATTAAACCCACTACTTTTTATTATAACATAAGAAAGATTTTTATCTAAAGAACTTTTAGACTTATGTTAAAATCATCTAAAGTTATTTTTTTGTCTAGTCCTCTTTATATAAAAAACAGAAACAATAATAAGTTGTATACGACGAAATATATTTTTTTTAATTTTCATAGAAAGTTATTTCTATACCTTTTTCTTAGCACAGTCTTTTGAAATTTTGTGTACATTAAAGGGTTTCTTGTAAAGTTTTTCTCGTATAATGTGTATGTAAATTCAAACATGCCGAAAACGGCTCAGATTAGTCACATCGAAAAATCACAGTCGTTGGCAATATTTCTGCCGCCATTTTCGTTTTCTTCTACTGATAAAATAAACATAAATTATGATGAAAGATTTAAAACTTTTGGACTATAATTCTACTATATTTATTGATTATATTTGTAAAGCAAATATCAAACGTTATTCATCCACAAACAATATTAAACTCGCCGCAGACAGCTTTGATTGACAATCAATTTGTTTATACAAAAATGATTCTCGACACTCGGGAGTTTCGTAGCTTCCTGTTTGAAGAATCCGACCTTTAGTCATATTCACTTCTCGGTTAGTTTTAGGTGTGATTTATTTCTTTGTCAGTTTTTAAATTATGATTATTAATATCAAATATTAAATTAAAAAAATAATAAAATAAAAAATAAAAAATAAATAAAAAATAGTTAGAATAACAAAGTATGGAGTTAACAATCTTATAGTTAACCTTTAGCACGTATTATATTTTGAAAAGTGTACATACCCTTAGGTATTCATATAATATAATGTATTTTGTAGAAATACTATAAAAATGAGGTTAAAAGTAGACCTTGGTTTGAAAATTAGTTATAACCGTAGATGTTTCGGAACAAAATCAGTAAAATAAATCAAAATTGGTTTAATCCAGATGAAAGATTATCAAAAATCTGTCAAATCCAAATTTTAAATTGCAATATCTTTTTATTTTAATTGTACTCAATATTATATTTTTATTTCAAATGTCATTATTATCAAATCAATTTCAAACCTTGTACTTCTGTCTCTTTTATTTGTTTGTAGTACGTTGTTACAAATTTTGTCACTATAAATACGATAGTAGAGTTACTTAGCTACACTTATGATCGGTTTTTTTGTTAGATAATGCCTCGTCTGAGCCTCGGGCGAGGCACTAATTAAGAAAAAACAATCAAAAGTACAGCAAAGCAACTTTATTACCCAAGTTCTACCCTATTGCGCTGAAAACTTGAAAGAAAGCACCACATATTTTTCTCTTTAAGAACCAATGGTTTACTCAATAAATATTAATTTTAAAAGATAAATTGTTTTGTATGTAAATATTTATGGAATGAGTGTTAAAATTAAAGGACCAGAAGTGAAAGGCCGTGATTGTTAACACTATAGGTCTAATACACGATCAGATTCAATTTATCAGTGTGTGAACTATAATATTACTAGGGTAATTTTAATAGAAATATTTTTGATGCTCTCCTTGTTTTTTTAATAGCACGGTTATAAGTTTATTATTTTTTTCAATCAGAAGGTGTTTGAATTTTCAAAGTAGATTATAAATAAAATAATTTAATCACTATATTTAAAAAGCGAATATCTCGATAAATGCTTTCTTTTTGAGAATTATCATTATTAAATATCTCCAATATTATTTTGGAATTAATTTAACATAATTATCAATAAAATATCGATTTCGATATTTTAGATATGTATTAATTGTAAAAAAAATAATTATATAAAATATTATTCTTCCATCTAGTAACACTGATGGTTGATTGATCCATACAGATATATAATATACACACACCTTAGACAATTATATATAGAATAAAGATAATGGGTATTTTGAATATTTGGTTGGGTGGTATAAATATAGTTTTTTTTTCATAAAATAATTGCAGTACAGCAAAATATCTTTACGGTGTACGTTTACGGAGACGCACGCCTAGGAATCACAAGCTTGAGTGTAGTTACACACTTTTCCTACTGAAATATTTGTAGAGCACTTTGTAATGTTTATGAATTGAAAGTAAAGGTCGTTGATATAAGTGATTTGTCACATAATTGATGTATTCATCATCCCCATGAGTCACACACAGTGACAGTCACAGTCAGCCATCCACACAGTGACGCCCCCTTCTCTCCAGCTGCAGCCACAAACGCATAGCTACAAACGCTGGTCCGGTACTCTCAGCTCTCATTGCCTCGCCGCCTCTCGCGGGGTGCGCACGTCTACACTACTCTGTGTATATTGTATTGTATTCTATTGTATTGTGTGTGTGTGTCGTGATCCTTACAGCATCTGTGCGAGGATGGAAGATGAGATTTAAAAGCATGCCCATCTCAACTAAGTCGGTCATCAGGATCGCCGAATACTGTAAGTCCTCACTACTTTGTGCTGCTTGTTTGTTTGTTTCTTTTCGTCCTTCCCCTCCGCCGCTAAAAATGGATCTCGAAAGGAAATGGAAGACCGCCGTGGACCAGGTGCGACCATTTGTTCTTTTATTTCCTGAAATAGACCGCCGTTTCCTCCCGTTTTACGTATCTTTTTTATAACAAACACTGCACCCGCCACCCGCTCGTAAACATTTTTTTAAAACGATTTACAAATCGCACATTTATTAACATTTATTTTCAATATTTGCAATAAGAAAAATAATTTCAAATAAGTGTATGTTCTTTTTTTGAAAGTTCACGGGGGAGGTACGGCTACCGCCATCTAGCGGCGAATAGTGTAACTCCACCCCAATACATAATACGCAAGTGAAATGTTATTTTTATAATTTATATATTTAAGACATCATTATTTTATTATACTCAATTTTTATAAGATTCTAGACTAAATAATTTTGTTAATAAAATGTACTTTTTGGGGATAGTGAGGAAATTTTTCTGATTTCTTATTTTTTAAAGACTATGACTATACGTATTCAATAATTCAAAAATTAATTTTTGTTTGTTTTTATTTGAAAATTTTATTTTTTATTGTCTATTATACAATATCATGCAATATTATTTAAATTAATTCAAAATATAAAATGTCTATTTTAAATTTGATTGATTGTATTAATATATTTTGTGGTAATTTTAGTCTAAAAAAATTCCCCGATCGCAATTCTAGACCATTAATAATATTTAAACTCACAAAGAAAAAAATATACTAGTTACTTTGTGTGATAAAAAAAGCTCGCATGTGTAATAATAATGAATAAAAGTTAGTATTATTATTTAATTTATAAAATATCGTATTGTACATATTCAACAAATACCAAACGGTGTCAATTACAAATATTTGAGATAAACAGGAATATTATCATCCAGTTTGTGTATTTGCAAACAATGGTTTAACACGTCCAAAGTTCGCCTTTTGGCAATAGAAATAAAATATTATATAGAGATTGCACTGTGGATTATTGTGCTCGCGCACTTGGCTAAAAAGGCACAATTATTAATTATATGGTCGGTGATAAGAGGTGCCTTTTACAATAATAAAAAACATAAAGATCACCTTTGGCATCACCATTCAAAATATTGTTTACAAAACCAGTGACGCACAATAATAATATAATTCACCTCATCCTACTTTAAATATCTAATAAATTCAATTATTATATTTTTGCTGCGCAATTATTTCGTCCACTATCTGCCAATAAATTATAATTATGTTGTTCAAAGAAAATAACAAACACGACCGGCTGTTTTGATGACCCGATCTTCTTACCTCTTCAGGTCTTTCTTTCTCTTCGGTTGTTCACCTCTTATTATCATTAAAAGATTCGTAGAAGAATGACACAATTCGTACAGTATTTTCAACCTTTACGGTACGAAAATCGCAGCTTAATTCCTATAAATAAACTTGTTTTAATGCGATAAATATGCTTGTTCATTATCACAAAGCAAGAGGTCATGAAACTTATTTTACCTATAATATTATATTTAAAAAAAATACACAGTCAATCAATTTATTTGAGCTATTTTTCTACAATTATTGTGGGTTAGAGTCAGACATTTAATCGGGTTTTAAAATAAATTGCTCCATATACAATTAACTGAGAATATTTTAGAGGGTTGTATCGCAAGATTAAATGAAAACATATATTAAAAATATTAATAGTACTACTTTTCGAATCGAGTTTGGACCACCATCTTGGAATCAGCTGTTTCTGTGAAGTGTCTGTTAAATACGTAATTATTTTTTTATTAAAATATTCTCAGTTAATTCAAGTCCACCCTGTATAATTCGTAACCGGTGGACGCGCTTTTGTAACATACACTGCAATATTCAAATATTGAAGTCATTGAAGTCAACTTCAATTTAAATATATTAATAATGTAATCAGATTATTTATTAAAATTTTAAATAGTTTTTGATGTAAAAAAATATTTTTACTGCCTCTTTTGCATTCAGAGCATAATAAAATTTCGATTTCAATGTCAAATTATTTTAATTATACTACAAAAATGCATATTTAATAAATAAAAGCATGGAAAGAATGGAACGAAATCAGGCTTAAAATATTTATTATAAGCGAAACATAAAAAATAATACTCCTTATTATTCATTTAAAGTGGCTATTTTGTTTGTTTTTTTCGAGAGCAAATAGACAATAATTTCACAGTTTTGGTCACCCGTTAGTGGCAACAATATTTACTCCTGCTAATACTAATAAGCCGCTGTTATTGTATATTTTCTCGCATTAAATATGGCCGCAGCTTACAGGACAAATAAACGCCTGAATTTATTTTAATGATAATTTGATTAATAAACCGTATTTGCGATATTTTCCCTAAAAACAGAAACGAATTCATATAAAGTAATTTTTTTAAACATGTCGCGTCTTGTAGATATGATTTTTTTTCCTCGATTTGTCATTCTCTTATATTATTATTTAGATTAAATCTGTAAAGAGAGTAGACCACCAGCGAAGTGTTGATCTTTAATACTAAACATGAGATTACGTGACTTTTGATAGTTTCAACAAACAATTGTTTCAATATTTCAGACCACACACTGAGATATTTCAATGACATGAATTACAAGGGAAATTTTATGATAAAAATAATGAGTCACCTCATTAGATGAACAATATTAAAGTTCACTCTGTAATAAGCATTGTGGAATTTTAATTAGTGAGAATAATTTAAGTGGGATATATTGTTTGTATAATTATAACAAATTGTCACACACTTGTTAAAATGAGACTGGTTAAAAATCTGATTATTTATTTATTATTTACAGTTCCTCCTCTTACCAGTGGCGGCAATGATGAAAAAAGAATTACTCCCATTCCTGAAGAAGATCCTCCCGTGGCATCAACGGGAAGTGGCCGAGGAGGACGACGGTCTCCAGCAATGCCCCTCGGACCCGGAGGTCCTTTCAAATGTCCCCAATGTGGAGGAGCTTATCCCTCCAGAGAATTACTAGAAAAGCATGAATTGCTGCACTCGCCCAGCACGCAGGTGAGCCAGACTATTGTACGTGTGTGTTGATTGACATTTACTCTAGTAAAAATACAATATGTTATTATTGAGTCTAATGTGGGTAATTACCCGTCACCTGTGATATATTATTCTCGGCATAAAAACACATATAGTACTGTCCGTCATTGTCAATCAATCAATACAATATGATGTTTATTTACTCTAATTGGCCGTAACTCACAAAAGGTTGAGATTAGACCTCATACGCTATGACCTTATGAATGATAACAAAGAAAAAATGGGATTATCGAGCCTTTGTCTTTAATATTCATCTGAAATTACTCTTGCTTTCAGTCACTATTTTAAATTATCTTGATGCAGATAACTTTTGCCCCCTCGATATCTTGCGATGTTTTCCTAAACCTGTGTGTTTATATTATCAAAACTAATATATAAAAGTATCTCGTCAGTATGCGGTCGTAGGTCAAATTAGTTAAATATAGCTTATGTTTAATCTGTGGGGATTTGTGTTATGTCTATGCAAATCATATCTTATATAAATACTGATATGTAAATTATAATCGTCTCTGACCGTGGTTTGTTTTCTTTGTTTCAGTCTTGTAAAGTTTGCAACAAGAGCTTTGCAAATGTCTACCGTCTGCAACGTCACATGATCAGTCATGATGAGAGTGCTTTGCTGCGGAAATTCAAATGTAATGATTGCGACAAAGCATTCAAATTCAAACATCATTTAAAAGAACACTTGAGGATACACAGTGGAGAGAAACCTTTCGTGTGTGGCAATTGTGGGAAGAAGTTCTCACACTCCGGATCATATTCCAGTCATATGACATCAAAGAAGTGTTTGGTGATGAACTTAAAGATGGGCAGAATACGGCCCAACAATCCTGCTCTCAATCCTGAACGAAGCCCGTCAAGAAAAAGGGCGATGACTTCGAATCCCCAAACCAACAACAATAAAGTAACCCCCAATAATAACAATTCATTCCTACCAATCTTGCCAAAATACAATGAGGCTGCAGCAGCATTACTAGCGTCCATGACTGCCAGAGAAGGAGCCTTCCCACCCTCTGCCAATCCACTAACTGCATCTGGTTTGCACCCACTGTACTTACCTCCTGGTTTGCCACTTCATCATCCAGCATCGATTGCACCGTATAGTCTACCAGCGTCTTTAAGCCATTTACTCGAACATTTTGCTACCTCACAGTACATGCCTAGGAAGCTTGAATCAGATTTGAGTCCTAAAAATATTAGCAATCTCCACCACTACAACACCGAAGATATGATGGAAGATGAAGATAAGAAATCTTCGATTGGAGATGAAAGTGAGCTTGTTATGGATATTGAAGATGAAGAAAATATTCGTGTCAAGGAAGAGAAACTTGATGAGCCCAACAACGAATTACACGAAAGATATAACAGACTTCCTCCCAATTCCAATAATGCCAACTTCGGTGGCTTGAATATGATTTTAGAATCTGTTAATGCATCAGTTACAAAGCATTTCATTGAAGCCAATATGCACAAACTATCTCCTCATTCTGGAAGCAGCTGTCCAAGTGTAGCTTCACCCCCGGCACCATCCGTCACTATCAAACCCGACCCCGATGAACCATCTTTACAGTGTAATCGGTGTCAAAAGACCTTCACCCATCGTACGGAGCTTTTGCAACATGAACAAGTGCTTTGCGGTCAACTTTTCAGAAAACATGAAGGACTCGCCGCACAAATGGCCGAAACTATGGCACTGAATAGAATTGAATCTGAATTGCACGCATCAATCAGTGGTGTGAGTGCAAGTGAGGATGAAGAATACAATCGAGAAACTGAAGGCAAGCAGACGATTGAAGGAGAAAGAAAAGTTAGAGTCCGTACAGCTATCAGTGATGAACAGCAGGCTATTTTAAAAGAACATTATGCTAGAAACCAACGACCCAATAGAGAAGAATTCAAACAAATCGCACAAAGACTCGGTTTGGACAACCGTGTGGTGCAAGTGTGGTTTCAAAATAATCGGGCAAGAGTGCGCCGAATGAATCATTCCAACAATCAACATGTAAATCTTCCAATTACAGAGCAACCTCTGGATTTATCGACAAAGAAAAGCAGCCATTCCACTACTTCTAGCCCGCCTATCTCTCCAGCTTGCAATATAAACACTTTGCATTCAGATTTGGGGGAAGAAGCTGTCAATTTAAGCCATAAGACTTCAAGAAGTCCAACCCCATACCATTATTCTTATCAAGCACCGTATTTACATTCCAATTGCTCCTCTGCTTCAGAAGTGCGACGTTCACCATCTCCCAATGATAATTATCGGAGAGATCTTTCCCACTTCCGCATGCACAATTCATTCAACCCTGAACTCATGCAAGAGAAGGCAATTCATCCTTACAGTCCCGACATCGCCGCTTCTCCATCGCAATTAACTAGTCACACGGAGTCTGATATCTGCCGTGCATCCAGTTGCAGTCCAGGATCAGAAAGAAGATCGTGGACAGAAGATTCAAGAGTGTCTCAAGACGGTGACGCTGACGAAGCACCGTTGAAAAAGAACCGAGTTAAAACATTGAGCGAATCCAAAGAACCAGAAGGACAGTTCAACTGCGATCAGTGTGACAAAACATTTGTAAAGCAAAGTTCCCTGGCGAGGCACAAATATGAACATTCAGGTGAGTTACATAATATTTTGATCAATTACATAAATATTTCAATTAGTTTATTTTAGTTATACTATATGAATTCTTAGTCTCCTGAACCGATGAAGACTTATTTAAATTTTTTTTACAATTTAGGTTTGTTGTTCCAGGTCAGCGGCCTTACAAGTGCATCGAATGTCCAAAGGCATTTAAACACAAGCATCATCTCACTGAACACAAACGACTCCACACTGGTGAAAAGCCCTTTCAGTGTTGCAAGTGCTTGAAGAAATTCTCCCACTCGGGTTCGTACAGTCAACACATGAACCATCGATATTCTTACTGCAAACCATACAGAGAATAAACTCGACACTCTTCACTCGTCAATCAAAACACCAATTATTAGTTACTGTGGCAGCACCATACCAATTGTTTTTCAAAAACATTATAGTTTGGGTCAATTTGTATAAACTTCTCTACCATACCGTAAATAGTTACTAATAAAATTGTGATCAATGAATTCAACAAGTGCCAAAATGATTTACCAAAGATCACCAAATGACCCTCATCGTTACCAAAGCTGGTCAAAGAGAGATATAAATGTAATTTCTCCTAATAAGGGTTGGACCAAGTGTTCACTCGGAATGTAAAAAGCCTAGCTTAATATCTAATTGTGGAAATATCTAGCAGAATTGTTGATATATAATATAATCTTACTTCCTGGATATTATATAATACATACATATATATAAATATAATGAATTTTGTCCAAAATTATAATATGTTAAATATTTACCACGCCATTGTATTTTGTGTAAATTTATTATTGTGTTTAAAATCGGTACCTGTACCAAAATACTCATGTTGAAATCTCCGACGTAACAAATTTGTGAAACACGTGGCCAAAGAATTCCTCAGTATTAGAATTTAATTGAACATGAAACCAAAATTTTTGTCCATCAAACCTCAAAGATGTACTTTAATTATTTTTTACTCGATTTAGGCTAAATTTCAACTGTATAACATTCGTTAAATACTTATTCTGATAAAGACTTTCGTAATTTTAATGTATATTACGTCATCTAAAATGCTATGAAGTGTAGTCCATACATATATAAGTGGGATGTGTATATAAAATATTTAATAAGTTTTTTTTTTCATTTATGGGGAACACTCGCCCAATTTACCGACGGAATGTTACCATTTTTTTTTATAAATACTGTAGATTTTTGACCCGATCATTTTGATTCGAAGACTAAAAAGTGTTTGCGCCAATAAATTTATAAGTCAATATATTATTATTGTATAGGATGTATTATTAAAAGAAAAAGTATTTGAATAAGAAAATTATTTATTTATTGCCGTACCGTGAATCAATGTGCCATAATAAATAAAAAGCATTGTTAAGGCTCAATACATTATGGGCCACAATGTTTTTTGTAAAGTGACAATATAAACATTTTATTATTACTAAACGCTACTATTAGTTGTAATATAAATATATGTATGAATTATATGCATTTCTCTTCAGGACAGAAAATGAATTGATGAACTGAAAATGTGTCAAAGATCTAATAGTACTTAATTTTATCCGGACTATGTGTATTATGTGATCGGCTGAAAGACATTGACAATTTGCATATTTCATTGTAACTTTGTGCAAAATTAATGGTAATTGCGCATGAATTTTTATTTTATTACCGCATTATATATTGTTTTGTCTGTAAAATATTCTATTCGGTTACAGAAATTAATATTATTTCACTGTGTTAACTGTCATTCCAAATAAATAATATTCTATGCACTGCTAAAAATTTGATAATGAAAGTTACGTTTTAAAAATATATATATTGTACTAGGTTAGCTTTATAAATACTTAAAAGAATATGACTAAAGATTATATATTAATATTGCATGGAATGAATAGTTTATTAAATGACTTTATAATGGATATTTATGAAATTCACTTAAATAATGATTATTATGTGTAATGAAAGGTGTTTCTGACAATAAGAGGAGATATTTAATCCTTGAATCACAAATTGATTTTCTTTTTCACGAACACTGCAAACTAATATGTATATTTATTTTAATTGTACCAAATTTTACGCGAAGTATTGTGATTGAATTATAACCATTTAAATATGCTTAGCTTACGAATCTGTGTTTTTCTTTTTCCTATTTCGTGCCAAATGTAAATTGATAATATTTTGGGGGTTTCCAAAACAACGACGCAGTGAACGATACAATTTTAAAATTTATTATTGTCATGTGTACATTTAGAACCTAAGCATTTTATTAGAGAGTATAAACATACGCTGTTGATAAATATTTTCTCTGCGAGAAGTTAATAGTCACTTCAATAAGTTGTTAACAATTTAAATCTAGATTTTACCTAAACCTTAATTGGCTAGGCATACCAAAGAGTAATTAGTGAAAAATATAAATTAGCTTGCAAAAGCGGCACATCTATTTCTCTGGCCGGAGACAGTGAGTGTGAAATTGTTTTACTCCGCTAGGTTTTTTTTTTATATAAATGGTTTTTTTGAAACTGATCGAAATTTTATGTAGTTTTTACCATACCAAAATATATATATATACATATATATATATATATATATATATATATATATATATATATATATATATATATATATATATATATATATATATATATTGTCATACTCTCAAACTTAATTCAGCAATGTAAATTACAATAGATGGTTGAACAAATTGTTTCTGTTGAAAAAATAATATAATGTGTTTAAAATTAAAAAAAAAAAAACAATATTGAAAATGTTCACAATATATAAGATTATTTTTTTGAAATGTGTTTAGAGAATATTATATTATAAACATAAATATTATATTATATATATATTGAAATACATAGCTATAAATAATTACATAGTATTCAACATGAATATTTTACTCAATATGTAAAAATAAATAAAAATATGATTATGGAAAAGATATTCTTTGTATGTTTTATTTTCAATATTGGAACAACGAAACAGCCTTCCTGAATCCACTTCTTAATATTTCCTTATGAAAAATAATTAAATAACAGAAGGTATTAGAAAATCAACTTGAATTTAAAATAAATATTATTGTTGCAAACTAGAGATGTAATATAAATACATCAAGTCTCCAAAAAATAGTTATTTAGTGAATCAAAATTAATAAAAAGGCAATTTAATATTACATTAGTGTCTTGTTAAATCAGATTCCCAAAATTTGTATGTAGATATTTTAAAAGACATTTTTCGAAACAAAACAAAGTATTTGATCACATTTAAAAACACAATCAATATGTACAATTAGTATTCATCAGAATAGAATGTGCTTTATCCCTTATACAATTTCATTTTCCGGAATAGAAATATTGACTTCATCTGTCCATTACTAACAAGTATTTAAACAAACCAAAAAAAAGTCCCACGGTGCCCAAGGAAGTTATGTTATAGAGATATTTCAATTAGAATATATAGATTATAGCCTTACTATATTTATAAAATAGGTATTTTAAATCTGATTTATAAATTTTAGCACCTCTAGTGGAGAATGTATACCAATTCCAGAAATCTCTTAATTTCATAACTGTAAATCTGTGAAAAATGGAGTTTCTTAAATTAATATATTATTTTAGAGAAGTAAGTGAATAAATATAATTTTTTATGCTTAAACTGCCAGATTGTATAAGAAAAATAAGTAAATTAAGTATTTGAGAACGCCCCAGAGTTTTAGGCGTTCTGCTCCACATAGATTAATAAATTAATTTGTTAAAAGGAGTCAATTCAATCAAGTGTATTTATTTAAAAAAAAAAATATTCTTTGTATGAGATGTCAATTTTTATGTTTCATACTCAATAAAATATTTATAATTTACATTTATATGTCAAAAGGATCATTTTAAAAAGGAAGGAATGGTCCGGTTTCTTATGGAAATTAACTTCTGACTACATCAAAGGTTACTGACCGTTAAATTCGTAACAAATAAAACAAGCATTTATTTCATGAAACAAATATATTTCAATATGAAATTAAATCCCAACAAATATACATTTTAACTCTTTGAAATATATATATTTTATAATTTTTTGCTAAAAATGAATTAATAAAGTAAGACGTGTCAGATATAAAGTTGTGAATCGATAACCGGTTTCATAACCGAGATGATGGAAATTATTTACAAGCTGATAATTGCAAACGTTCACAATTTATTCCGACACGTGAAAATTTACAGGTGAATTTCACTACACACACATTTATTGCACATCGAAAGTTATTAATATTTACCATAAATACTTTTAGTTTAACATATATTTGGAATAGTTTTTTTTTTTTTTTAAATGTCATCGTCTATAATTTTGAAATAAATATCGTCTTCCAAAAAGTGTTTCGAAATCTTCAAAAAAAAAATGAAATGACAATTAATGGAAATGATGAATATTAATAAATAGATAAAGAAGAAAAACAATAATTTTTTAGTCCCTTTGAGATCTCTTCTATAATTTTACCATCCTACATCCAATCTATCGGTAAGTCATAGCTTAACATCTTTTATATTTTTTTATTATCAGATCGCTTATTTGTAATAAGGCAACAAAAAAACTATATAGTTGTATAAACTTATTTTCCATTTGTCATTTATAATATTGTAGCTTTGGAATGAATATGAGCAATTTATAACTGTAAAAGGTAAAACATGAGGCATATCACCAGGTTATATATTAAAATTTGAGTAAAATAACATAACAGTATAATTTGGAATATGAATAAAATTAATTTGTGATATGCCCTCTATATTTTTGTAACATCACTCAGTTTTATACGGTAAACCCAAAATAATCCACTTATAATACATAAATGACCATGCGGGTGAACATACATTCTATTTTCTTAAAAAGTTTCAATGATGGATATCACAGTCCATTTTTTTAGGGCTTAACTCTCTCGATCGTTCACAATAATAATCGTTTGCACCATTTTCTTAATTAAAATAAAACATGCTTAATAAAATCTTAATAAACATTGATGTTTCTGTATATTATCATATTGGCTACTGTAAAATCACTCCTCCTAATTCCTAATATCTGCTGTATCACATTTCATTTCATTTGATAGCACCAATATCCAATCCGAAACCGTACACAAAATTCACTTATTATAAACATCTTCACTTTGATCATATCGTACAAAAAAGTGTCTGTTCAAAATTAAATGTATTTAGAAAAATCTGCGTGTAATACAAATATAATTATGTGTATAAATGGAAAGTTATATACATTTAAATTATTTTTTCTGTCCACGTGAAATATGAAAAGTTCAGTCTAGCTCAAATCAGTGGGTGTTTTGTATAAAATAATACCCAAAATACATAAACTGTTTGAGATCATTCGCAACGAATCCGTTTTTCACTATCTAATATTACTTAATACTCTCTCACATGCAATTTGAACCAATTGCCTGTTTGTCGACTATGAAACAGAAAACAACCAACACATCATTATAAATTTTAAGAAAACAACAATGCAATAATCATAATAATAATAACCAACAACCCACTGAATAGTATCACAATCGGTATCAATCACTTTTATAAAAAAAATCAAATGGCTAACATATAAATGAAATGAAGACACATATTTATATCAATATTTGCATAGAGTGATAAGACATAAATATACATATAGTGATTCAGATTGACAATATCTATAAAATATCATAGGTGAGATGCGGTTCACATATTTGTTAATTGCTAATCTTAAATAGTTTAAGAATATATTAGACAGATTGGTTTTATTTACACATTATTACTATATATATTCACATTGAAATCTATGTGTATGTGTTTATAAAAATATTAGAATAGCAAACAGTTTTGATATTTACATTAAAAAGTATACAAAATTCACTTAAACGAAGACAAAGTGCCACTCAATATTGACTTAAACATACTTTGTGCTATTTTTTTAAATTTATTTATCAATATTATAGTGAGTCGCCTGATGGCGTAGTACAGATTCTCAAGCGAGAACTTTTAGTTCGATCCCCCACAGTGTTTTCTACTTTTATCTCATTCAGCGAATAAGATATTTGGGGAATTTATATCTTCCCAAAAAATGGACGCGCTCCGAGGTGTTTTTTTTGTAGTTTTCACAACTTTTTCCAAAGTATCATTCGATAGAGGCACTGTAGTTATCATTAATATTTACAGTTGAGATTTTAATTAGGCGTTATATTGAATGAAATTAAAAATTATTTGTTGTGGACGGAGCTGTATTAAAAGATTTCAACTTTTCCATCGCTTGTACCAATATGATATCGTTGCATTAAAATTAACCAATAAAAACGGTCTAATCGATATTAATGACCGTGTGTTTTAATTTTCCTATTGGACAGTTGCAAACTCCTATTACATTAATATTACACAACACATTTATAAGGAATTGTGATAAATCGCATCTCACCTTATGAACATTGATTTAATTCTAAGATTCACGCCACAACATCAAGTAACAACTACAAATATATCATAATATCAACAATCAACATCAATTATACATTGTAAATATGTGTCCCACAATTCGGGATTTCTTTCCATATTTTTCTTTATCTATTCTTATATAAAAAATTTCGATGATTAAATTATGTGATCGCTAAACTACAGTGCTTCAAGCTATCACAAGTGAAATAAACATACATCAAGAATACAAATTCAAATCACATCTATTTATAAATAATAAAAAAAACCACACTGAATGTTTGAATCACCAAAACGAAATGTTATTTTATATTCAATTGACTCGATGAAAAAATTTGGAACTCAGAATGAAGAATTCCATGTTAATTGACATTCTTGTTATTCATTACAAAACTGTAATTATCATAAAAACAAATTGATATTAAAAAATGTGGAATATTCCACGACTGTTTTTTTAAGATAATATATTTCTCACCTAAAAAACAAACTATGTTTTGGGTTCAAATAATTCTTAATGAATATGTAGAAAAACTAAAATATCACACTTCTGGCAGTTAATTTAATTACGTCTTATAGTATAATTATATTTAATTCCGATGTAGAAAACAGTTTGAATATAGTCGTTTTTCGGATGAGAAAATAATATCTTATAAGAGGTAGTTTGTGAAAAATATGTAAATAATTATTCATTTGGCAAAATCGCAGCAAAATAAAATGTAATAATAATTAATAGCACACAGGTTAACAAGGATAGTAAAAACACACTCACTAGGCCTATAAAAATTATTACACCAATATATTAATGAGGTACATCAATTTGGCACAGAGAGATTATCTTAAAATCTAAAATATCTTAGTTTTAATTTAATATATTTTGTTGGTAATATTGTATAATGTAATTCATATATATATAGATATTTTATATAAATAATTAAATTTTTC
This sequence comes from Agraylea sexmaculata, assembly GCA_022606485.1. Taxonomy (NCBI): domain Eukaryota; kingdom Metazoa; phylum Arthropoda; class Insecta; order Trichoptera; family Hydroptilidae; genus Agraylea; species Agraylea sexmaculata. The sequence goes on from JAGTTH010001949.1 coordinate 104,993, forward strand.
CTATGTTTTTTAGTTCGATGTTTGAAATTTCATTCGTTATGTTATCGTTTCTTTATTTCTCATCTAAAATCACAGCACCATTTATGAAACGAAACTCAACCCATTGAGTAATCTTTCAAACATGTACTTTAAAATTTATTTTTAAAAACATAATTCAATCGACAAATATTTCTTATGATAATAAATAATCATCTTTCACGACACACCATCCATTATTTACCGATGGTGTATTAGTTTTTTTTAAAAGTGGCATGCATAAATATTTTAATTTTGTTAAGAATGTAATTTTACATACACATTTATATAATATAAAAATTCAGAGTGAATGATAAGAAAGACACTTAGATGAAACACCGAATAAATTTGAATTACAGCTTACGAATAGTTTTAATTTAATTTTTTTTTTAATAAGAAAGTTGAATACTTTTTAATTTTTCAAATATGCAAACAAAAACATTCATTTTTTTCAATGTAATCGAAAAGCACCTAAACTAGTTGAAGAGAGAATTTTGATACACCACACAAATAGATATTATAACAGACACCGAATAATAATAACACCTAAGTGTAGGAAATTTTAAAAACTATATTACAATATTCGTTCCGAGATTGATTCAAAACATCAATGATTTCGCTATCTTTTTATCACCCGTGTATATTGCGATTGCGTCACTTTCATTATATTGCAATGTCAGTTGATAAATTGTATTTTGTCAACTGTTGAATCTGATTTCACTTAATATACTGTATAAATTATATTCTATTTTATATAAATATTTATATTTTCATCACATTATGGTAAAATAAAATTGCGCAGTAGTACGCATTTGAGCTTTAAAATATTTGTTCTTTTAATTATAGTTATTTAGTAAAATAAAAGTTATTCTTTATTTTCATAATAAAATTCTGTTCGCCCTTTAATTACGCTATTGAAACAACCGACGGTGTGATAAGGCAACTTAAAATCGATTTGTGTAAATTGTATAGTTTAAAACATATTCATTTAACTATGGTTTCCTATTTCATTATAAAAGGTACAATGATAAAAAATATTCTTCAATGATCGTTTGAAACTAGAATATAAAGTTCAATTGTAGATTGCTTCTGTAACCATCGACGGTTGGTTAAAACATTATTACCTAAAATAGTGATAACAATTGACTGATACAGCTACAAAATTAGTACACAATGTGTACTAAATATGGAATATACAACTCTATAACCATATTCTGAACACAACTAGAAACTTTTGCTGTATTACTCTCGTTGTTATTTAATGTGACAAAATTTTACTATAAAGTTCATTTTAATTCTTCTCAAGGTTTTGTTAACGAGGAGTATTGTGTATATGGGTTGTGAGGTGCTTGGATAGATAATCAGCTCTCGCAAAACATTTCCCGCAGGCTTCACAATGATACGGCCGTTCACCTGTGTGAATCCGCAAATGACGAGTCAAATCACTTTTACCTCCAAAAGCTCGTCCACAGAAAAGACAAACAAATGGTCGCTCTCCTGTATGCTTACGTACGTGCAATTTTAAATTCTCCTTAGATCTCACACATTTTCCACAAAATGGACAAGCAAACCTTCTCTCTCTCTGTCTATCAGCACTATCTGACTGAAGATATCCCAACAGTGACACGTCGGGAGTTGGAATTCCAAGCAAGGATTCACGGGCAGTACCAGGAACGGCTGATTCGATTGTACTTCCTCGTTCACTATCTGATTGAAAACCACTGCTGCTGGCTCCGGCCTCACTCACTGAAGCTTCACTTTTTGGAATAACAAGAGTTTTTTCCGTTGTTTCTATTAGATCTTGTTTTGTTTCGTTTGCTAATGGAGATTTTGGTTGTTTATCTGTCGATGGTTCATCTTGAATACTAGGAACAATTTCTTTTATCATACTTTTTTCACTCGTTGTTGGTATGGCTATAGAGTCAATGGTATCATCTTGATCTGTGTCGTGGTATTCTCTTGTTTTAGAAGATCTTAGTGAATCAGTTTCGGAGTCTTCTGCGTCAGTTGTACAATGTTCTCTTCTGTAACTACTCATACTCAAGTCAACTTCTCCAGATTTACCGACAGATAGTTCATTAGTACTAGAAACATGTTCCCCTGATTCTAAGGATCGCGTTTCATTAGTTGACTTTCCTCCGTGTAAGCGTTCCAATGCATGATTTAGACGATGTTTTTTGAAAGACTTTAAATACCGGAATTGCATTCCACAAACATCACATGTAAATAATTTATCTGCTGGCAGACGTGCTCGATGATTTTGTTCTCTGTGTTTGGCATAAGCAGAACGATATCGGTAACTTTGCCCGCACTGTTCGCATACAAAGGGTTTTTCATCTGGACCAGGAGGATGCTGAAGTGCAGCATGTCTTTCCAATAGCCATGCTGATGGAAATGATGCAAAACAAGCAGGACAGCGATGATCTCTCAACCCTGCATCACTCAAATATGGATAGTGACAATGTCTCGGTAAAACTGAGGCCGGAGGTGGCAAGTGATGTAAAGGCCTCGGAGGCATGAGTTCTTGTAAAGTTCTCCGTTGCAATAGAGCCAATAGAGCACCAGGCCATCCTCCCAATGGTGTGTCACTCCGACTCGATCCAGGAGAAGTGTCAATATGTATCTGAAATTATATTGAAATCAAAATTAATATACAACATTCACAAATTTTGCCACTAATAATTATGGTATTAAATAAAATTTATTAGTGTAGGTTGTATAGCATTTATTTGTCAAAATTGTATTTTTACAGCTATGATATGCATGTTTTTGTTTTGAAAATGTGATCCAAAAAAATTTCAAACCAAGAAAGTGTACATACAAAACTAATCCGTCGTACAAAATTGAAACACATTTTATTTTCACATAAAATTTTGATTGTGAGAAACTAGAAAAATTTCATATTCAAAATCAAAAAAGTCAAAATCATTTATATAGCTGATTTTTCTGTCTGTAATACTTTTTTATTTAAAAAAATATTTAGCACTATAAATTGGGTCATTAAAATTGTAAAAGTTTCCATTGAACTATTTGATTCAATTGATTAAAATCTGTTTGTGTTGTAAAAACAATCTATTGTTACATAATATGTCACATTAAAAACATTTATTTATATAACTGATTTAATGATGAAATATAAGGTTTATTATCATTTAGTAATTCCACATCTTATAGAAGGACTATTGATGTTAACAAATTGATTCAAATGAAATTAACTTAAGGATTCCCTTGTTGATGTGCAAAAAAATAAATAAATTCTATTTATAATCTTATCAAAGTAGGGATGCCTAAAAACATTAAATTAAAATAAATTATATTATTACACAAAAAATCAATATTGTGCACCTTCCAGCAAAATATTCAATACTATGTATTTAAAAATTATCAGAAAACTAAAGGAACATCTTGATGAAAATCATTATTATATTAATAACCACAAAAACAATTAACACTACTGGAAATACTAAGTTGCTCTTCTTGTATTTTTTGTATACATTTCATATTTACAACAAGTTTTAAAATGAAACAACCAATCTTAATCTCTTCATTAGATAATTAAACTACAGTAAAAACTTCCCTCAACTAACAAGCAGATTTGCATTTACTATATTAATTAATTAGTTATAAAATATATGAATATAAATAATAATCAATATTCTGAAAAAAAAACAGAAATGACGTACAAATTATTAAAATGTCAATACATCATTAGGTTCTAATTTATGATATGGCTGAAAATACTATTATATTCAAAAATACATACCGATCTCTTAATTTTTTTAATATTAAATCATTACAAAATTAATATTTGAGATCCAATCAATTAGCAACATTTATTAGTATAAATGGAAGATTATTTTGTAAATTTAGATATGCTACAGATAGAGACTTGGCAATGTTCCCTGGCCTTAAAGAATTGACATAAATTTCAGGTTACCCTTATATTATATTGAATATTTAATACAAATGTTGGAAATTTATAATCAAGTCCTTCTTTTGCGCCCGGAGACAACTTACCATTGATTTAGAATTTTTATGCCAGTTTTAATTTTGACCGTTGAAATTGAATTATTTAAAATTGTCTATAACCTTCCACATATAATAATAAACAATAGTGCTCTACTTGAATCAAGACTATTCAATTCTATTAACAGTGATTTGTGTAACAGGTAATTATTATTCAACAAATATGTATTTTTAGGTTCAACATCTCTAAGATACAAAAAAAGAAGACAAGTAAATCATTAATTACAAAAAGGTACTAAACATTATTGCTTCAAGAATCACATCACAATGAACATGTTTTTATATATTTGTATGTATATATATTTTTTTCAAAACCAAAAGAGTGTGGATACAAATGATGATTACTTTTTACAAAACATCCCTGGATATTTCTATATGAAAATATTGAAAATTCAAAAAGACGTCATATCATATGTCCATAATGTTACAATTTTTCAACACGATTTTTTTTATTTGTAGAAATTGTTATTTGGTTTTATTGTTGCATTTTTCATAATATTAATACTATTATTGATATAATTATTATTACTTTTTTGATTCATTCATTCGGTGATTAAAATTTGCTACTTAATATTTATTCGTGATTCGCAGCCTTCAAGTAAGTCTTATATAGGCAAGAGGCACTCTAATTTATATACTGTGGTCGCATTATTGTGTAGAAAAAGTAATTAATATTGCACTAGATTTTTTAAAATCATTAATTATTAGTGATTAAAGGTGTTTTTTGTTATTTTTATTTTTCTCAATTTTACTTTTACTTTATGTACAACATGTACATATACTATGCCAAACTATCGAGTTTTCTAAATTATATATTGGAAAAACTAATGTTCTTTTAACACTTAAATATCAATCTGAAAATAAAAATAAAATAATTAAATGTTTCGCTTTTTTCATAATACATACTCGGAAGCCTGATGAATAAGTCGAATGTGATATTGATATTTAAGTATTGAAATAATCTTAAGTTTATAGAACATTATAATTTTGTATCAATTTTACTTATATTGCTATAAATTTTAATTAATCGAGGTTTCCTGAAACCGACGAGGTTGTTCTCTGAATGTGCTCGCTATATAATTTAAAGTGCTTCGAATCAGATGGAATCTTTTTCATGTAAATCAAACTACAAAGTGTTAAAAGAAATCTGTATTCCATAAATACGTGGATTTTTCTCCAAATCATTTCAATATGAATGTGATTAGTGAAGTTAAAATGTCGCCGTGCTTCTTATTATCTCTTTTTCATGTTTACTGTATAAAACTATATTTTTGAAAGACGTCACTTATCATTCAATAATTTTCTATTAATAAAGATTTATGTTATATATCCGTCAGCTTTATTAGAATTAGTTATTGCTAAAAATTTCACAATTAAACTTCAATAATTAAACATTTCTTAAAACAAAGACAGGAACGTTAAAATAGTGTCGATATAGCTATGTTTGGTAACACTACAAAAAAAAACTAATGATTTTAATTGAAAATAAGTTGTTTAGTGTGCATTATCATGAATTGTTGAAAATAAAACACCTTCCAGGTAGAGTCTGTTCACGACTTAACGACAATCTGGGAAATATACACCAGGTACTGGCCGGAGCCAACAGTTTTTATCAGTATGTGGGTTTGTAATATAGTAAATGGACAAAAAAAAAAGAGTTTTACAGAATATTTGATTGTTAAAACAAAACAAATTTGACAGCTGTGTGAAACAAAATATAAAAGTAAAAAAAAAAAAATCCTTTGAGATTGTCTGTACGTCTTGAATGGACTGTCAACACTTTTTTTGATATAAGGTAAATTATAAATAAAATATTGTTGTATATATGGAAATTATAAACAGTGCTCTTGCATTGTGGATACGGATATGTATGTTAGGCATTGTTGAAATTGTACCTTTAAATTTTAAGAAAATCTTACAAATTAAGAGCTGTAAATAAAAAAAAAGAAACTCTCATTTGCTTATATGCCCTTTGGGCAATTCACAGCCTAGAATACATTTTAAATGCTAATAGATTTGAAAAAAAATACGACTTCTTACTATGAGATCCAAGAAAATGTTCTTACAGACAACTCCCAGATGTTACCGTCCTATTTTATAATATCACAGACATAATAATACATTTGCTCGCAAATACTAGTCACAATCATTAATTATGTAGTTATTTAACATTACTAATATGAAACTACATTCCAAACCATTTAACTGCCGACAGCTTTTAAGTATTATGCTTAAGTGAAACAAGAGCACTGTTTTTATTTCCGTTGTATAAAAAGAAATATAACCGGTAACATGTCGATGAAAGTGAAATTACTCTTTTAGCAACCAAATACACACTCAATAGAAAAATGAAAAAATATGTCCAAGAAGCACCGTTGAATTCAAGAAGGAAATGCAAAAGTTTGATGATAAGATTATCAAATAACAGACCGTTAAATCAACTGAGGAAAATCATTTTTAATTTATAAAATTTACACTAAGTGGTGATAATATGTGTTTACGTTTCCTTCTTGATATGTTAGATTTTTAGTGTAAAACTATCTATATATATATATATATATAACATTATATGTGACGTGTTAAAGCAATACGATTTTTATTGTGCTGCTGTTGCACTTAATAAATTCTTCTGTTTGGTTAAAGCAAAAATGTGTTTTAGAGATGATTTCATCTAAATGATAGCTCAACGGTGGAGGAAGAGCAGCTCCAATGTAAGATCAGAATCGGAGCAAACAACGATATGCATTTTGTTACGCGACTATCCGCCAGACAAAACGGAGAATAACTAATGTGACTAAAAACTCAATATAAATAATCTATCACAATTGACAGGAATAATTATTGAACAATACTAAATCCGACACGTTTCAGGCAGCACTAGGCAACAACTATTCACGAAACGCGATGGCGAACAATACGGAAAAGTGTAGATCATTTCCATTTCTTAAAAAATGAAAAAACAAATACAGTAAAAACGAAGCAATACGAATAAAAAACGACTATAATAATATATTTTCATCGATTACGATCAACTTCTATGAAAGATATAGGTGGAGATTTCGATTATTAATTATTACTCTTTATTAATCTTGTATTATCCTACGAGAAAAAAAAAATGAAAAAGATAAACGCCTTAAAACAATATTATTTATCATATCATTTCGGATCACAGTTGTGGCTATATATTTTTGTTTTGTTTATTTTGTCTTAATAAATCACATTGCAGTCACGTCAGTCGGAGTGCACCCTCGTTTACTGCATGAAGAATGTGAGGGTCCACTCATCGACATTGAGAAATTTCACAGAAATTCCCGTATACTTAATGCGTCATTTCAGGTAAGACGCCGGTGAGGCCCAGCAGACCCTAGTGAGGGCTTTCCTCCTCGGTGTCTACAGGGCTCGGTGATAAAAACTTGCGAACATATTTTGGGTAGTGAGTTTTCTCGTGAGCTTTCAGTATGGTCGACCTAGAGAATGTCTTCCCACAGAGAGCGCAACGAAAGGGCCGTTCACCTAAAACACACAAAAATAAATTATTTAATTGTAAATGTGTATATTATGGGTGTTTGTTACCTGTGTGAACTCTGCAGTGGTCTTTCATATGGTGGCGCAGTTTGAATGCTTTCCCACAGAACTCGCACTTGAAAGGTCTGTCTCCTGTGTGTACTGGAAGATGAGCAATCAACGATGACACGTCCGGAAAGCTTTTCCCACAAAACTTACAGAGCACGACATTACCCGGTTCTACGGAGGCCAGCTCCGGATCCAGCGCGTGATCATCCCTCACTATGGAAGGGGCGGAGTAAGGCGAGTCCAGTAAAGGACCGAGCGGCGTCATCGGGATCGTCCTCCCCAGTACGGCTTCCCTGTACTTGAGGGTTTCCAGAGAATGTGATAAGATATGCCTGGTCAGCTTACTCTGATGAGCAAATCCCGCACAGCAGTACATACAACGGTAAAGTCTTGCATCGTTGGCACCCCCAGCCCCGACAACAGCCGCACCCCCGTCATAACACTCCTGCAACCAACAAACAACAGACCATCAACTTCTGTCGGCCGCGTGCGCTCTAATCAGAACGTTATCTTTCATTTCAGACATATCATATGCATGTATGCAGTGTGCAAAAGGTTTTCTCTACTTTTTTAAGAAAGAACAACTACTAGTCTAGGGTATCGCGCAACATTGGTATGTCGGCGCTAATCGGCGTGTCAAGATTGAGCTGGCCGAGTCGACTTCGGATTGTTTTAGATTCGTGTTTTTATAGAAGTTGACGCTCATTTTTTGCTTTTTGGTTGGCAGAGAGTGCAGGACAGTTGCTTTTATCGTAATCGCGTGCGTGCTGCAGAAAAAGGCGGCATGCGTTTCTTGTATTATTATTCACATTTTCCATATTTCCACAGGGCGGTATAAGCACCCCCTGTGTGAAAACGCAGGAAAATGAATGTTGAAAATAAACAAAATAATAATAATGAGAACAGAACACGCGACAGTCTCACGAACCGGCGCTGACCGAATATTCTGCAACTCGCACTGAACGCACGGTAAAAATCAACGATATGATGATTTCCAAAAAAAAAATATATGTATCAACAAATCAAATATATATATATATGATAAAATATATATGAATAAAAACAACCATGGCCAAAAAAACGAAGGTCAACTTCTTGACAGCAAGGCATATAGAAAGGGAACGTATTTTAGTAGCATAGCACATCGACACACAGCATGCGACAAAAAAGACAAAAAAAATAAACACATCATCTTTCTTGTTTAGCAAACACCAATGAAACTTTACAAAAACAAAATCAAAACCATCCGAATGGCATTACATTCAAAACAAATGAACTTCGTAAGGAAGTTGCTTTGATCGGACCGATTGATTATTAAAATCTACAAATTATCTAAGAAATAAGCATGCAACACAGAGTGCCATTTTTACACAAATAAGAAGCAAACATATTATTATTCCTACGCAAATTGGCATGCTTTGTTAATTTTTTAATTACATGTGCCTTTATTTTTAATTATAATATAAATCATAAACTAAATTAATGTTGACCTCTGAATAATGGTCGCCTTTGTCAAGTGTGCGCGGAAAGAAAATCTTTGACGCCATACAAATATAATATTTTACGTGAAATGAAAGTGACATTTTTTGGTGATTCTCGAATATGAAAGATGATTTATTCATTTTGATAAATATAGTAAAAAAAATAGCTTTTTTTGCAAAATAACTGCACTTACCTTCTTTGAACAAATAAAGGATACAAATAAATACATAAAGCTAATAAATTTGACCTACCGAATCGTGAAGAGGATGTCTGTATTCGGAAGAACTTTCACCTCCACTTTTTTCTTCAGGTGGTAGTCTATCCCAATCCACTTCTTTCTTCAATGACTGAAATCATAAATAAAAAAAAATTAAAATGCACTGAAGTATGCGTAGGGAAGAACAGCCGCAAATAAAAGTAAATCAGTTAATCAACTTATATGAATTAATTACTGATGTAACCATATTGTTTCTTAATATGAGCGCATATAATATCTAGTACACGTGGAAACAAGTCTACTAACGATTATTTAATTAATTAAATATTTGACTTACCAATGGAACTTGTTGAACAGGAGGAAGTCCCGATGGTCCCGCTATGGGTTCGTTGCTCATTGATGATAAACTTCCAAGGGATGAAACTCTTATATCAGCAGGATTACAAGATAGCATAGAAGTTGTGTTGTTATTGTTCATATTGATGCTCATATTTATACCTAAAACAGATTTTGGTTTTTTAGACACAACAACGTATAATTTATTGTCTTTCAGTGATCTTAACTATTACTAGTTACACAGACCCAATAATCGCCTCAGCATTAATCTTACAATCCAGTAAATTAGATTAAAACTGAATCAAGATGATCGATCGGGATATTATTAATAATATTCCAGATCTCCCAGTCGTAAATAACCGATCAAATCATTTTTAGCCTCGCGCTTTATCCACTGAGTTCATATAAGCCCAGAGTTAGATTTGATGGGTGACTATGGAATTGATTCATATTTATGGATTATATCACTTATTTAATTTAAGAAAAATGTATGTAGCCAGATAGTTTATACAATTTTATATTGATTTTTTTTAGATAAACGTGTTAATAAATTCATTGTCTGTTGATAATTTTAACTATTACTAGTTACACAAGACTTACTAATCGCCTCATTATTGACCTTACAATTCAGGCAATCATACTAAACCTGGATCAAGACGATCGATCGGAATTTTATTAATATTATTCCCGAATTTTTTATCTTAAGCGGGATTTGAACCCATGACGATAGTAGTCGAAGCCGCGTCCTGAGATATTATTATGGTAAAATATATCAAGGGTATACTGCCAAAATGCAGAACAGAACTATAAATTTATGGTACAAATTTGAATACTTCACAATATGGTTTAAGTCAATGACTTTTTTTATATTTCCAAATATAACACAATTATAAAAAAACCTCAGCAGAAACTAGAAATGTAAATTTGACTTAGTTATTTTTTTTTCTCCCGAAATATTAATGATACGACTAAGTGGGTTTTGTCAGTAGATAAAGTAATAAAAAACATTTACAAATGCATCCCTAACTCAAAATATGACTTAGTGATTTTAACAGTATACCCTTGATATTATAAATATGTTGTATTTTGTTATCGTACCTATATTATCACTATTTCCACAATTAGAATGTAAAGAGATGTCGTCTTCGGGAGAACTGGAGCGCATTATTTCATCGGGTGGTTCTTCTTTCCCACTGAGGTCTTTGGGTTCGGGTTCATGTTGAGGCTCTAGTCTAGGCTCTTGTTTGGGCTCGTGCCGTGTTTCATGTCTCATCAGCTCGTGCCTGGTCTCATGTCTAGCTTCGTGTCTCGAATCATGTCTTGTATCATGCCTGTGTTCTGGTCTCTGTCTCCTGACATACAGTAGTGGTGAGCTTCTCGGTGGACTTCCTTCGTCCGCTCTGCTCGTCTGTATAGTGTCAGTGGTTTGTGTAGCCGTCCTAGAAACGGCTAAATCCTGTGGCTGGAGTATTCCTTCGCCACTTTCGACTTCTACGGTGCCAGGCACCGAGTTTAGATTGGTCATCTCGGCCAGACCTTTCACTTTGAGGCTTTCGGCTGTCTTGAGCAGAGCTGATAGTTGGCAATATTCAACGTTCACTTCACCCTTGTACATGAACTCGACGAGGGTTCGCAGTTCAGAGAAATGCACGTCTTTCAATATGACGATAGGATGACGTGCGGGATGGTCCAGAAACAACGATTGAAAGTACGACGAACAAGCAGACAGGACCACCTATAAACATTAATAATTACAATTCATCAGTGAACGCACTGAAAATTAAAAAATAAGACTGCAATATCATAACAGCATCCCAAGGCACCATGATAATAATAATACAGTCGAAGAAATATAAAATATATTAAGAGTTCAATATCAATATCAAGCTGCACGGGTGCATATGAATAGATGGGCACTCTGTAGAAACAAAGGAAGAGACAGATAAAACAAAATGTTAGACCATTCATTCAAAAGGTCAACACCCCGGGTTAGAGGAATAAATGTATAAAAAAGTGGACTTGAATTTACTGAGAATATTTTAGGGCAGTGTTTCCCAAAATTATTTGACATATCGTCCCCTTTCTAGAAAAATTATTACCCAGCGCCCCCTGGATAAATTAAGTGAAGAAGAAATAACACAAAAACCATGATAACAAATGAACACATTTATAAATCTTAACTTACATTATTTTATTTATAAATTTATTATTAGTGTTTTCTAATTATTTTCTTTTTTCGTTTATGCCCTTCTACTGCCCCCGTTGTGTCCTGTAGCGCCTTTGGGAATCGCTGTTTTAGGGAATTGTAGGGTATCGCAAGAATAAGTGAAAAAATATATTAAATTAAAAATTTTAATAGTGCTTATGGAATCGACTTTGGTCCCCCACCTTCAGCTGGAATCAGCTGTTTCTGTGAAGTACTCAATAGTGACTATCACATGTGTATTGTGTCTGTTAAATACGTAATTAATATAAAATTATTATTTTTTGCTTATATTTGCGATACTCTACCATCCCATAAAATATTCTCAGTTAATTCCAGTCCAGCCTATTCCCTTGTTTCTACAGGATGCCCATTTGTTTGTATGCACCCGTGCAGCTTAATATTTATCTCTTGGGTCTATAATATATACTGTGAAAGAACAGTCCTATACTATTGAATATCGCAGGAGTAGAGGCCTGGCGTCTGATAATATAAGAAGTAATAAGAACATGTCTCTCCGGAGCTCCAGCGAATTGTATCCAAGGGTGCCCGGGAGAAATTTTGTAGCTTATAGGAAAGGCCAATAGAAGATTAGTGATATAGTGATGTTTTTACCTTATGGGCTCTTATAGAAGCACCTTCGGAACAAGCAAGTGTGACGTCCACGAGGCTCTCGTCCTGCAGAAGTTGACTGAACACACCAAGCAGGTTGCTCTGATGATTGTTCCACCTCAGGCAATAATGCTCACTTCCCATGTCTGAGCTAACTCCCGCCGCTGTAAACAATTATAATAATACCAAAATGTTTAATTTATTTACACTTGCATTTGCACATCCGCCTTGCATACAAGTGCGTACTTGATAAGACGATCACAAGGATTGTATGGAGAGGGGCCGTAATGTTGTGACCTTCCAAAGTCGACTTGCAAGATTACGTAATTTGCTAATACAAAAAACAAACTAAGTGACGGGATTTGAATGCCAACATTATGCAGTAAATTTCCGTAATGTAGAACTTTAAACATAAAATAAACCATATCACAAGTAAAATCATAAAAAATGGGTCGTATTTTATAGAATAAAAAAACCATTAAAATATTTTATAATCCTCAAACGTATTTAATTAAAATAATACAGTGGTACCTCGACATACGAATGTTTTGAGATACGACGAATAATATTCGAGAATTTCCACCTCGACATACGACGAAAATTTGAGATATAATTTTTATGCGCGATAATTTTATAGATTCTTGTTTATATCATTCAAAGCTTTGAACTAATTAATATACACGATGAGATGGAACAACTTCTTTTATTATGGATTAAGGAGAAGCAAGAAACTAACACTATAAATCTAATTTATTTTTTATATTCTCTTTTTGGTTTTGTACAATAAATATTTGTCTTTTATATATATATATATATATATATATATTGACAATAAATATATTGACTTTTTGAATGGCTGGAACGGATTAATGGCAGTTTGTATGGAATTGTATGGGAAAAATTGCTTTGAGGTACGATTGTTTTGACATACGACGAATCCAAGAATTTAATTCGTATCTCGAGGTATCACTGTATTCTGAAAAATTACATATATGATTTTCTACACACAATTTACTGGGTGACTTTTCTCTATCGATTTTTTTAAATAGCACTCTTTGTTGTGTGTGAAATAATTTATAATTAAAACGTAAATTCTCTTTAAAAATGGTGCATATATATTTGATGGATTAATTTTATTTTTACTACTTAATGTCGAATTTATATTATTTTCAACTAGTTTTATTGAAACGCTCGATCGTGTAGCGGTAAGCATTATCTGCGCAATTAATCGCCATCATTGAGTGTATAAACCGAATAATGATGTTAATGATGACTAAAGGATGTTGTGTTTAGATGTCTAATCTGATGTTTAATTATTCAAATGTATATTTGAAATAGAATGGCATTAAGGCAAGATCTTATGAAGGTGCAGCAGTGGCGATTTCCTCGATATCCGGGACACGTACTTTCTGATAAGTCGCACATATATTTTATTGCATTACAAATGCACCAACCAGGGCCGTAAATACCCTAAAACGGTATATAAATCATATATTTGTGGCAAGACTCTAGAGGTCACGTCTCGTGGTATTTTGATGATCTGACAAAATAATGCATTTGAGTACCAGTATTATTTTTAATACAATATATTATTAAGGTAAATAAAACAAATAAAATAACCAATATTGCGCTACAATATAGGTAATCAGGGTAAATGAGATGATTGTTGATGATTTTATTAAAACTTTTCCCAATATCCCATTCGTAATAGCCTATCGAAATACTATTTATACATTCAACCCTTATTTGTCTCAAATCTCAAATTCTTTGTCTTAAATTTTGATATAAAATATGATCAACCTGATTCAAAATAAAATTCCTCTTTGGGTGATGGTCTTTTATATTAAAAATCGTTTATTCTAAATATGAACAAATGATTTCATATTATATTAAATCACCATTCGATTTTCTTTTCATCTCAACCTTTAAACTGGTGTTAAATTTTTAGAATATTCTAACGAAAAACAAATTATAACAGTGAAAAATCTACAATAATTATATAATTTCATAGCATCTGTGTAGATATGTGAAAAACGACCTAAAGACCTACAAAAAAATTATTTAAAAATATACATTTAATAACAAAACTATAGGTTAACTATTGCATTACGTTATATCCATTACTCTTAGGTTTCCTAGTCGTACGTCGCGTAGCCGTAAACGTACACTGTAAATACGATAGTAGATTTACTTAGCTACACTTTTGATCGGTTTTTTGTCTGAGCCTCGGGCGAGGCACTAATTAACAAGAAACCGATCAAAAGTGCAGCAAAGCAATTCTATTACCATCTTTGCGGTGTGCATTTGCGGCGACGCACGCCTGAGAATCCCAAGCTTTATGGGTTCCCTAATGGGGAACCGGTTAACCGATGAATTAGTTTAATTGTTACTTAATTAAAAATGAAATAATAAATTCAAATGCTTGCTTAGTTCGGCTCTGAAGCTATGTTTGCACGAAACGATTGTTTGTTGCGGGTTGCAGTTTCGAAGAAGGAACGTGCAACGAGCAAAGTCGGGACTTGCTGCGTTCAAACCTTGCATAATATAAACGTATTGTAGATGTTTTATACCACAATAGATAGACTACAATATACTCTGATCCAGTCACGACTTAAACTATATACAATACATTCATTTTATACACTATAAATCTGGACAGCTCTCTGAACTGCATCACCGTCGCGTCGCCTTCTTGGCTCCGGCGGAACAAATCAAAATTATTGCAAAATCGATTACGAAAAAATCCTTTTTTGCATTTGAAATCCTACAAACATTAAGAAATATATGTAATTCATAATTGAGTATAATACATATGAAGTTTATATAATAATAAACAAAAAGACGCCAAGCGCTTATTTTGAGGACCTAGAACTCCAATAGGTATTGTGACGACAAGAATCATATTGAATTCATTAAAACAAAAATTAAAATTTGCAAAATACAACCATAACTCAATGTTATTATCACTGTAGGTGAGTTAAATAAATATGATTTTTTTTACCAATTTCATAAAATGCCCAAATTCTACAACATTTGCATTGAGTTATTTCAACGCAGCTTGCGATAAAAAACCAAAATAATAAATATAACATTTTGGGGCATAGCTACATATAAAAAAAATTGTTATCCATTTATCAACAATAACAATTATTAATGGAAGATCGACATTAATGGTATTGAATAACAAAATAATAAATATGTCGTGTTGTGAGTAATTTATATCTATTAAAATTTGTTATTGACAACACAAATTGTATGAAATTATTTTTATTTAATTACTTAAAAGTATATTGAAATTGATGATTAAAGGGTAGGAATTTCCACATTAATGAAAATTTAATGTCTATGGCATTGCGACTGGTCTTAATGATTGATATTCAGATATTTTAAAACCACTAGAAAAAAACATTGTTATGGAGATATAGTTTTAAATTTAAATGTTTTGTTTTGTGTTAAGTGGGCAATAAAGTATATGCTGATTGTGTTGATATATTGATAGAAACAATGGTTTTTAGGGATTCCAGAATTTTTATTTCAATGAGTCTGAATACTTTACAAACGAGCGGTCATCTTCAGAGACTTTGATAATGTTAACAGTTAAATAAATTTATGTGATGTAACTTATTTATATACTTAAATAAATTTCTTTAATTATGAAATTCCACCCAGACGTAAACTATACCAACAAAAGTATTCAGACCACGGAAATATATCTTTATTTATTATACAATTTGTTTGGCAAAGTATTAATTTAAACGATTATTAATACAAAAAGTGTGTTATTTTATTTTAATAAATAAGAGAAAACAGTTCTCTGGAATACCATAGAATCTCTATGTGAAGTTGTATAATAACATAATTCCTTATTCTAAGGCAAATTAGGTACATATTTACATTTACAAAATATAGAATAACAATATACAAAATAAAGAAAAATAAAGTATATAAAGTGAAGTGTATGTAAAAAGGTAAAAAAACTTAATATAATTAAATTTAAATAAATAGTAGTCCTCTAAGAATAAATTTAAAATCAGTGGGGGTGTTGTGAAAAATATCTACTTCAGGTAAGGAATTATTATAAAAGGACATTGATCGTCTAAAGAATGTATGGGACATATAATTAGTTCTTGCAAAATCTATTTGAAATGAAGCCATAGAGATATCATATCTGATGATTGCGGTTATTTGGGTGCAATATTATTTAAATAAAAATGATATTCAAAAGTGATAATTCTCACAGTTAATAAACCATTTGGAAAACAAACCTGATAGTGCATGAATGACCAACAACTTGTTTCTCAGCCAAAACATCCATTATGTGAGACCATTTTTTATAAGTCTCAGTAGTGACGCAATATTATGAATGGACGTACCACAAAACCAGTTATTAATAATGACGCTCACTGATTTATCAACAATATTTTAATGATATTGTGTGAAAATTGCGCTTTCCACCACCGGAAACAATTGCTGAGGAACAACTGCAAGAGACGCATACAAAATGGCTTCTTGCCCAATGCGAATGTACGCAGTTACTGATCATTGCCAAAAACCGCACTGCATTAAAAATAGACAACTCTAACCTATCAACGTGTTGATTTATTAGTTGAACAATAAGAAAAACATAATTACCGACATCAATATCAGACAACACGCTCTTCAAAATATTTATTTAACGATGCGCGGAAACGATCCAATACAAAATTATAAGACAATCTTGTGCGAAGGAATTTAATATCAATCAAGAATCTTACGGCCGTATACAATAGTGTTATGAAAGTGTGTTAGAGCTCATAGTATTGGTGCGTATACGAATAGGGCTGGCCGACTAAAGCTTGGTAGTATTGGTGTACATCAGCTCTATTCGTATACGCACCACACGCACACACTCTCATTACAATATTATATTGAATACGACCGTTAAGCGTTCTATAATCGATTTTTCGGTAGTGCTATTTTTCTAAAAAAAAAAATAATAAAAAAATGTATCAAGTCTAAAAATTCGGACATTCAAACTGGAAGTAATTTATTATACATAAACCTTATTTTTTCTACATATTGATAAAGTAATTTAAAAATATTTAATATTAATTTTTATTTATCCCACCATAATTAGATTCCTGTGATTTTGTTCATATATTTTTTGACGTTATGGTTTGTTATTATCTAATGATAAAAGTATGAAAATTAAGGTTTGTCATGGATACAGGTGAATTTAAGTACAAAACAAACTTTTTTATTTTGAAACATTTTTAAATCTTTACATATTATACGCAAAATAATATAAAATTGGAAAATTTACATACCCACCATACAGACAAACAATGTGTTATCCTAAATTCACAATTAAATTTATTAATTCAAATATTTGATCACATAAATAAGTGTCAGCTGTTGTACCATCTTTGTGCAACTTTATTAAATATGATTTAAGGTAAACTGGATTTAGCAATGTGTAGTTCATTACTACAATATATTAGGCAAACAAGAATATTACTTGAATTGTGATTAAAATTGTCAATCTGTAAATCTTCGCTTCCGCGCGTGTTAATATTGCCATTTTACGATCCAACCATAATGGGATTCTTATAAAATGGTGTGTTTTGATATGAGATTGAATTCTAAATAAATGTAGAGTGTTATGAGTTTAAAGCACGTGCATATTATGGACACGTGTAATTTAAAGAGAGGCATGTGTAAAAATAGTAGATGCATACAAAGTTGGTTGGGGCCAACAAGGGGCTACACTAAGTCAAGATCAAGGCCGTAACGTCTGCATTTTAAGCTAATAAATATATTTATAATATGAATTATTGATAAATCAAAGAATAATGTGTTATTAACGACATTCACATGATATAAGATTCTAAAACGCAACACCGACCATATATTATCTATTACAAGGACACGTTACACTACATATTTTGAATATGGTCAAAACATTATTGAAATCACGCATATACTAACTTTTAATTTTTTGTAGAGATTCCTCCATTTACCACATTGTTTCGTTATATTTCTAATGCTTTTATCAGTATTCGCATGTAAGAGTTACGATTTACACACAAAGCACAAAGATATACATAAATTACGAATTAAATTTTCATATGAACAAACCATTGAATAATATAATTAAATTAAGTGAAATTTTCCATAAAGATGATTCAAAAAACACATATTTGACTATTTATAAACAAAAGAGTTACTTCAATGTGTCTTCGAGAATAACAACGTTTTTATATTTAATTTACATAATAGATACATAAAAAATCGATATCTTACATCCCCTATAAATATTTCTACTAACTGAAAGTTTGTCCTGAATACATGTGTATAGCTTTTATTCCAAATCGGCTTCAAAATTATAAAGGATATCGTTGCAGAGCTCGAATAAGTCAAAGCACTTCATTACACCCACTTGGACTAGGTCTGATTATTAGTAATAATAAAATGCGATGTCATATTTTTGTTACAAATAAATGTCAGAGTAATTTATGGTTTTTTTGTAACATAATCTTTGTTTTTATTGATATTTAAAGAATTTGTTTTTTTTTAAGAATCAGTATATTCGTGATTATATTCCTACATAAGATTATAAGTCTATAATTGATTGTGAAAAGTGTCGATAAAAATACGTATTGAATAGAATTGGCTGTGTGTATAATGTACAAGGCAAGTTGTAATAAAAAGCATGCACTATTAAATGATGATTTAATACCAGGGTCGTCTATTCATACAAGCATTCTCTTATAATCTTTTATGATCCTTTTGCAATAAACTCAACTGTTCGATTTCACTTGTCGGAAAGACATGAGTATTAACGAAACGAATAGGAAACCTAACTCAATAAACTACGAGTGGGAAAACTTAAAGCAGGAAATAATAACTTTGTTGATAACGAATAATAAAAAAAAACAATTTTAAAATATTGAGATTCAGTGATAATCAATGACTAATTAAAATTTGTAAAATCCTGC
>JAGTTH010001956.1:0-70310 GCA_022606485.1 Agraylea sexmaculata
GCTTGAATGTACAATGGTATAACACAAATATAAGTTGAAAATATTGTTTTCTTCTCTCGTTATAAGCTGTTAGCATGTGAATATGTTTTTGTGTTATTCACCCCTAGAATAAATTTGATAGTTAGTGCTTTTGATAAACTAAAAAATGTCTAAACCTAGTATTTCATAATTGCACAAAAGCAACATTGAAATATCTAATAATTTCAGTTATCCAAAATAAATATAAACATATTTAGAGGGTTGACAAATGCCATAAAAAGTGTGAGGGTTTCGTGTGCAGGTGGTGCCGTTACTACTTTGAGGACGATAGGATAAAATAGTAGTTTGTTTTTGTATCCCAGTGAGGCAAAAAAGTTGGGGAAAGGCAATCGAGCATGCGGTGTCCTACCTATAAAAAGTTCCACTAAATATAAGGTGTGCCAGTCTTAAAAAAGCATTTTGTTTTCCCAGGGTGGTTTGCGGGCCGAGCATGCCAAACTTCTAAGGGAAAGATAAAACTTTCACAACTATTTAGAACAGGCTTTATAGAAAATTCCTACGCTCCGAAGAGATCTTCTCCATTGTAATCGAACGGGAGAAACTTGCTCAATATACGACGAAATAGTATTCGACAGCAATTTTGAAGGTCCATCCCTTCAATCCTCGCCTCTGTTCACTTTTAATACTTTAAGAGAAGGTGCATTGAAAGTCAAACATCGCACTGTCAAGTCTAAAAATAAACTAAAAATACGCATTTACAGAAATGTCAATATTGTAGTAGACGAATGTAGAAAAAGAAAGCTATGGGTTTAGTGAATGAAAGGAAAAGTCCTTAGTGTTTCAGGCTTAGTAACAAAACGAACTCCAATTATTTTACAATAAAAACGCTTCGTCGTCATTTTCTTTTAGTAATAAGCTCTAGTATTTTTATTTAATTCATCCACATACTATAAAATCATTCAGATATTAAAACTGGTCAGATATAAAAATTCTAAAGAGGTTTTGTTGTTCACAAATACATGTTCGGGGGTGTAAATTGGTCGGAAGCGTGTAGCAAACAGGGGGCGATTGTAGTCCGAAAAAATAAGGGTATTTCTGTGACTATGACTATGCCTTGTTCCTTTACTATAGCATCTCTTGTACCTTTATAACCAACGTCGTGGCTCAAATGAAAGCCATTGTTGAAATCCCGACATTTTATTCCCCCGTGACTGTGTTGTCCTCACACCATTTGCTATACCTTATATTTATTCGGTGGCTGTCATTCTTTTGGGATAAATTTACTATTATTCGATCTGAGAGACTTTACGATAGACATTTGGTAGTCTTCTAAGTGTTCTGTTAGAACTAATTAGCTTTGGCAAATTTATTTTATGTTAAATCGATAAATTCATCAAAATTAACATCGTTTTATTTATGGAAGTATTTAATAGGTTGTAGTTAATAAAAGATGTTACAAAACAATTCCCAATTGCCGGTTTATTTTGTGTCAAATCTTACGTTACAAATGTCAAAATATTTTTATTATCCCTATTATATCTATAAATATTGAACGTGTGTGTATGTTATATGTCTGTGTGAACTGTCCCTCAACCATCAGTGTTACTAAATGGAAGAATAATATTTTATACAATCAATACATATCTTAATCTCGAAACGCGTATTTTAATGATAATAATATTAAATTAATTTCAAAATAATATTAGAGATATTTAATAATGAATAATAAATGACAATTATAAAAAAACAGTATTTATTGAGAGACTTGCTTGAGTGTTGTCATCATACGAAAGCCGTTTTAAATTATTTTCTGAAAAAATTACTTTGAAAATTCAAACATCTACTGAACTGAAAAAATAAACAACGTCTTACCGTCCTATTAAAAAACCAAGCAGAACATCAAAAGCATTAACAAATTGAAAATTTCCATTAAAATGATCCTAGTTTATTATAAATTTGTTTGCATAACAACTGTAATTTTAATTTAGGATTAAGTCTATGATGTTGACAAGGTAAGATTTTTAGAAAGGACATGGACTCGTATAAAATAAATATTTTATTAAAATAGTGATTTTTTAAAATACAATCGTTACTACAGAAAAAAAATCCTTTTGCTATACCTTTTTTGATCACATCAGAATTTTTAAATGTAATTTTCCAGAAACAGATAACAAAGGTGATGTCTAAATCCATGAATCAAGACTCTAGACAAAAAACTGATTTGAACTATAAAAATATTACATATTGTAATAATATTCTACATAGTTTACTCCACTGTGATTTTAATTATATAACATAATTGTTTTTCACGTATTCTAATAAGTAAAAGCCGAGCTGTTTCCCTCAGAAAATGAGAAATAAGTTGAGTGAAGTCTGCGGTGAGGTGTCAAAAGCAGAAAAACTCCACTCTGACCGCAAGATGGAATTTGTTAATTTTGTATTAAATTGTCTACATTTTTTTGTAAGAGGTGGATTTTTCGTCATTATTAAAACACCACGGTTCAATAATAATTGACTTGTGCCATGTCCAATTATGAATGTTGACTCTACACAGAGTTTTGCATGTTAACAACCACAATTTGCGAGTTCACTGATTTGTTCTATTGTTTGACACGTCGGTGTTTTGTACTCACATTTATATGTACATATTAAAATTCATTCTTGTGCGAGTATGAATAAATGAGGATGTTTTGTATACGAATAGAAATGCAATTTGAAAGAGTCAAAGTAAAAAGTGACGGAGGCAAAGAGCGTGGTCGTTGTTTTGTTGTGAAAGTATCAATATGCGCTTTTATAAGACGACGCCTTTAATTTATTCTTCATAAAAGCTCTCTGGTGGTGATGTTAAATAAGGAGGTCGCTTATTAAAAATTTCCGGCAATAAAGTGTGTTGGTAGAAGCGTCGTTGCCTCCATCCTGTATCGACTTCAATTTAGACAAGCACAAATGAACTTTGGCCGAGGAGTACTTTTAGCCCCTATCCCAGTCCATACTGACATATTGGACACACTAACACCATGCTTTCTACAACAAACATATTTTTAAAAGGTTTTCTCTCCACGACAAAATTCAATATACCTCGAAATCTTTCATCAATATTCCTATCGGGTCTCGATTTGAACTTATGCTTTATAGAAAATTGATACATCACACTCTTCACACATGTATACATACATATATAATAATATTAAAAAACAAACGACTACCTTTATTTAATGTGTCTTAAAATTATATTATACTGGGGTCCCGGAACACATCTTAAAGATAAAAAAAGGCCACGACTTAAGTTACTTACAAATGATTTATTCATTACATTTCACAAAAGACGTAATTTTACACACCCAATCAAATGTTTAAGTAACATATCTTAATTCCAATATATTAGTTTTTAATCATTAAATTTTTATATCTTTTCGTCATTTATTATTACATAATTTTTGTGATATTTAGTATTTACCTGATGAGCATCATAATTAAATAAGTAAAAAGACCATGTGGGTACATATGTAAAAAAGGAAAGTTATTTTACATATGCAATGAAATGTTTAAGTAACATCTCTTAAATCCAATATTTAATTTTTAGTCATGAATGATGTGATTTTTTGAGGAAAACCTCATATATTATTACATAAATATTGTGATATTAAATATCCACCTGATGAAATTAATATTATGTGACAACGAGATTTTTATTTATATTTAATAAAAAAAATTAAGTCGCCTTGTAACATAGTTTTGAAATTTATTAGTTCCTAAAGGAGAAGAAAAAATAAAAAATTAATTTTAAATTCCACAAGGAAGTAAATGAAATAATAGTATTTCGATGTATTTAACTTCATTGGAACCCAAATTGTATCTACATTTATCAAAAGCTTATTTATAAAAATATTATGTGGTTTATCGAAATAAAAGCTAATATGGTATATTAATAATAAATGTTTACATTGAATGAAAGCCAATGTTTTCACCAAAATATTCAATAATATGTCAACATTTTCTTTTGTTCATTGGCAATTGTAGATGCCTTTTTGTGTAAGTATGCTGCTAATTTTAAAACATACACTCAAATTATGTGGTTAATAATATTTATTATTTTTAAATAATTTTAATTGGATAGTGAGCTTCATTAAGGTTTTAATCGAGAAAATAAAAAGTGTACTGTTAGAATGTTTAGTGTAATAAATTGTAATGCACATGTCTCTAAATAACAGTGCAACGGTCTCTTTATTGCATTTACTATTTTTACTCGAGACCTCAGCTAATTGAGTGACCATCCTTGAATATAATACCGATATTGTATTGTACATAATATATTATAAATAAAGTTTTGGTGGAAATGCACTTTACGATGCCACAGTGGAATAGGATAAAATAGAATAGTATTGTATTGTAAGAGGCACATAAGTTTGAATGTGGTTGGTTCACCTTGTACCAAATATACAGTGAAAGCCTTCGTCCAGTTCATTTGCGATCCTCTCTTATTTACAACTCGATATCGAAACCCCTCTATTACTATATACGTTAACCCTTAAACTATTTACTATTAAATTATATTATATCACCCATTCATAATATACATAAGGATATTGTGTAAAATTATATTTCAATCATGTACGTTGACTCTAAACATATTAAATATATTTATTTCAACAATCCCATTAGATAAATTACATCATTACAAAGAAAATGAATTTAAAATTTGAGTATTTTGTTATAAAATATAAAAATCTGGGCTCTTTATTACATATTAACCTTTAAATCCAAAATATCATAAAAAAGTTTACCTGGGTCAAGACGATCCATAATATGAATTTTATTAATAGTCTTTAATATCATATAATCTTCAGACGCTTTTGTGTCTTTTATCATTGGAATAAATTATGTTTTAATAATTCGAACAAAATATGAGAATCCATTATCGTAACAGGTGGAGCAAATTTCCCGCGCCATCTGGGTTATGTGACGTTTAGATCAGTTTCGCTTTAAGCATTGTGTTGTGTAGATGCCCCAATTTTATAATGGATAAATATACGTCACAGAAATAGTGATCATATTTATTTTCAACGTTATAGGAAATTAAAAATGATAACGCGACTTTTACGCACTCGACAGTATACATTTATTAATTGTAAAAAAAAATACTAGTTATTGTGTGTGAGTCAATATATTATAATGTTTTGAAGCATAATTTAATTTGGCATTGCGTAAATACCTCGTAATCAAATATATTGATAATATATACTTTCTGAAAGCCCCCCCGGCGATTATTGAAATATTTAGTGATGAAGGTAGTAGTCATATTTCTCATTTGAAAAAGTGTCGTCTCGATGGTTTGAGGTAAGGTAATATTATTGGAGATGGAAAGGCGTCATCCGTCTGTGGAGCCAGACAAATTTACTCTCATGAATAGGAACAAGATTATTCAACACAAGGAAGACTGGAAATACGCTAACAATAATTGAGCAATAATAAATTACATATGAATACACGGGTTAATGATGAGCTTTTCTATCCAATTACTTCAACGAGAACATATCAAGGGTCTAATACAAATATTACCACCCGCCTGTAACTATTCCACTCCACTAATGTAGATCTACTTTTAATAGCTTTCTCAGAAATTAAGAGCTGGAAGACACGCCCAACTACTGGAGACATTATTTCTCGGACTTGCTTATAAGCTCTTATACTATTTTAATTAACCACTGCATTTCTCTATATGGAGTACACGTGGGGTTTTTAATTGGTCTAATTCAAATATACTGTATATGAGTAGGCCATTATCAAAGACAACTTAAATAAGCCCATTTTTTAGGAGTGGTTTTTATTGAAAATTTAAATTATTAAGAAAGTGGCCTACCTAGTTGTAGTGAACCTTATTATGAAAATCGACTGTTTTGCTCGTAATGTTAGAGTTAAAGTCAAAAATAATTTTAGTGGTTAAGAGTCGTCTTTGATACTAGGCAACTCATATATGTATATATTAAAATGTTGCAATAATACAATAATTAGGAATAAGATTTAATTGTACAGAGTATATATGTTTTGCCTACAAATAACGTGATTTTGTGACACGTTTTGTGTCGTGATAAAATGTTATTTTAATTTTCATGTTAGTGTATATTATATATTCTGTACACCTTAGTCTAAATCATAAGATATTTTGTATGTTAAATTCAAATTAAATAAAGAAATTGTAATATAAAGTGTCATGAGAGATAATGTAAAGTTATAAAAAGTGTGGGACAAAATAAATACAATGGCAAATACGTTTTGTCGAAATATTCCTAAATATGTTCAGCTTTATCCAAATTGTTTAAAAACGATGATGATGAATTTATGATACAAAAACCCACCCAAACCATATTTATTAACTTTTATCAATAGTATTATTATAAGAAAAGCTAATATGACATATTAATAATGAATGTAAACATTAAATGAAAGCCAAACCTATATGTTTGCACTAAAATATTCTTTGCTTACTTTCAATTTTCAAAGAGAGTAACAATCAACCTTTCTCAGAATATGATCTTAATAATATTGAGGTCATATGAGGTTTCTGTCAAATTGATGAAATAACAATTCTATTACAATGCTTTATCTTCAGTCAGTTAGTATTCTATACATTAAAGTGTAAACTTCAATAATTTGTTTTAATATAAATGTGAATTTTAGGGCACTATTTATAAAGAGAGCAAATTGAGGGCCAACAATGCAGGGTGTTTATTATTTTATTTTTCGAGGAAAACATTTTAAGTTTACGATTATAGTTGGTGGAGATATGAAAGAAGTGCAGGGTTTTTCCCCCGAATATCCTATGGTGTAGTATATAGGAGAAGTGCGATTGTTTTACACAACCAATAATATGCGTCCCTAGGGATAGTGGTCGCCAATATTCATTTATCGCCATTTGGGTACGTGCCGGGAAAGCAACGCAAATTATTAACCAAGATAAAATAAAACGAGCCTTCCTCCTGCTTTGCCTTTTGCATACCATAATAATACTACTATAACTACCCCCGAAAGCAATCACAGCTAAGTTTTTGCCATTACCACCCTTGCAACCCATAAAAAACATGCTCATTCCGAAGTCGCTTCACAATCATTAATATTATTGATTTGTACTGTTCGGAAACACAAAATACATAATGGGTGGTGTTTTCCAAGTGTTATAGTTGGTTAGAGAGGGAAGTGTAATTGATTGGTCATAATTTAAGGGTTGTTTGATCTGGTTTAAGTGATCTGCAAGCCGATGGGCAGAACAAAGTCCATATGTCGTTGACCAGAGAGAGATGTTAAGCCTGGATTACTTTGGTTCTACTACTATTACTATACACCAAACTAGCTTTCTATTTATTACTATTGTTTTCGGTTTGTACTATAATTAAGTTACTACTTCAATTTGACACTATCAAAATATAATTAAAAAATATTATTTATACAATAATACATACATATATCTGAGTTGAGGTAAAAAACCAGCAGACATTATTGTTAACATCATTAAATTAGTAATTAGTGTGTCTAATTTGTGTAATTTCCTCTACAAACATAAGAAGCTAAGAGTAACTACAGTTCTTTTATAAAATATGTTTGATTGAATTTAAAAATGAGACAAATTGACAATTTACAATATATTATAGGTATGTATAATTTATTACACTAAACAGTACACATTTTATTTTATCAATTAAATCCTTTATAAAGCGCGTATTACTCAGTATCCAATCAAATAAATTTCGAGAGAATAAAATATTATTTATTTTTGAATTGTGAGTGGAATTACAGAATTCAAAGACATTTGTTTGGTGTAATTTCCACAATTTTCTATTAAGATGTCTCAATAATTCTGACTATTAATATGTAGTAATCCTCAGAGACTCTGATATCTCAATAAAATATTTTGGAAATTATACCAAACAAATTTATTTTCTAAATTATTTATTTCAATTTTTCTATTTGAAGGTCCATTAACAGGCATTTACAAAAAGAGAATAGAAGAGGTTTGGCTTTAATTTACTGTCTACATTAATAATTAATATGAAATTGCAATTATTTAGAGTAAAACTGCACATTTAACTAACGCCCCGAGGACCTTTTTTGGAGAGGGTTTTTTTATACACATTAACATGTTAATTGTTTGTCGGTGATCTTAGCTATTACTAGTTACACAGGTCACCGACTTAATAATCAGTATTTACCCTACAATACAGGATATCAGAGTAAACCTGGATCAAGACGATCAATCGGGATTTTATTAATATTTTTCCCGATCTCCCAGTCGTAGTAACCGATCAAATCATTTTTTTTTTATTTGAGCGGGATTTAAACATATGACTACAGTATTTGTAGCCACGCATCTTATCCCTTGATCCTAATCAAATTTATCTATCAGAATTAGCCCAATAAATATGATATTAGTTAATAGGTATATTTGATATAGGAATATGTCATGTTGCGGTGGGCAAGCGACGACAAATATATGAAGTGAACCAACGTGCAATCTTCGTGAAAGCCTTCCACCATGGTTGGCGGTGAGGGAAAACTTTTAATCCAATAATCAAATAGTAGAACGGGCCTACTGTGCCTTCTATCCCCTTATATACCAACCAGTCACTTGTATATATATGGACACACACGTATATGCGATATTGGTTGTGTGTGCGAAAAAGTTTGGGCGCTAAGCCGGTTTGCGCAGAATTTTAAATTACGCTTTCAACGCGATTTCTCGCAGGCCCCAAGTTTGTTTTTATACTATATGTATGTACTCGGATTTCATTTACGAATGGGTCGTCCCAGATTAAGCTCATTGTTCCAAATAAATGTATCTTGCCACGGCAAAACAAAATTCAAATGTTGCAGCGCGATGTTGAACGAAAAGCACGAATTCTATTACACGACCGCCATCGCTTTAGTTTCCTCACACTGTGGATTTCAATTCGTTTTGTCGACCAACACAAAAATATATTATTATTTCACGAATTCACTTTATTTTTTAAGCATTCTATGCTTTATTATTGCCTACGATTCCTATTTATCACGGTGGATGCATCTTTCGAAAAAAATATATGAAGAAGTTATTACAAATAAAACGATAGAAATATTTACAGACATTATAATGATAAAAAATAAAATATTTTCTACAATTTTGGCACACCTCCAATACTGACTGATATCTACTGAAAATTATGTATATTTTCCAGCTACAACTTATTATAATGTACCTACATAAATATAGGATCTTTTTATATTAAAATAATAAGTTATCGTAGATAATTAAATATGAGTTAATTTATTTCAAGAATTTTAAATACGTTGTGAACTATAAATATTTGATAAATAAAAAATAATGAATTCCCTCACGACATACCCATCTATTTTCTGGATTATTTTAATTTAATAAACTTTTTTTATCAGGAACCCAAACTCGTTAAGGAATGTTTTAATCCTTATTTTGTTTATTTTTATTAGTATTTATTAACATTATGTAGTAAATTTTGTTGTTTGGTATTTTTAGATTATGCATATGTATTAATTTATAGACTTTGCATTTATACTTATTGTTCATGTTTTATTTTAATTTAAAGAAATGTGTTATTTGTAATTTCCACAGTAATTTTATTAAGGAGTCATGTAATACTTTCGACTACTAACTTGTAGTCATCTTCAGAGAGTTAGTAGTCGAGAGTACTACATGACTACAAGTTAGTAGTCGAAAGTACTCAGACTCCTTAATAAAATATTTCAACACTATCAACAATTTTATTTAATTTTTTTCATATTTTTTTATTGTATCAAATGGGAATAAAACTCTTTTATTTCTGCAATATATGAAAATCCAAGTGTATTTTCATTGTGTATTGATTAAATAGTATGTATGTAAAAGGTGAGGTTTATAATGTTGTATTATATGTTAGTACAGGTAGTAAAGGCTAATGGATCTGATGTTTCGCGGTTGATTGAACTTAATTAGTGAGTCACTTACTGTTTGTTGTCTAACGACTACACATTGAGAAATAATAATATTATGCTCACAGTAATCTCCATACGAAAAGTTGGTCGTGTGTTGACTTACCTGAAAAAATAAGAATGAAATGGTTAGTGACAATACATATAATTGACAGTGCATATAAATGTGTAGTAGAATATTATCATATGTTATATAGAATATTATCATATGTTATATCAATATGTTGTTCCTGAATGTATGTGGTAGACTTGTACTCTTGTTTGTTTTACATATTCCAAAATAACGCCCTCGATATCGCGTCATGTGGTGCCAAGCGATTCGTTTTTCCATACCTATCGACAAATAAATCGAGAAAAAATTGCCAAAGCTCCATTTCCCTTGTTGCACCATTACTGAACCAAGTCTCCGTCCAATTATCTGGGATCGCCGTCCATACTTGTAAATATTTCTCAGCCACAAAAAATAATAGGGTATTTAAGGCTTAGTCACTAACTAATGATATATTTCACACAAAAATGTTTTTTCTATAAAATGTTTTATATATACTATATGTATGTAGAAGAATACACCAAACTTTGGCAGCAAATATAAGTCGCCTATTTCCAAAACTCATTCACATGATTTCATTCTGAAACATTTTTATTGATTTTCGGAAATAATTTTATAGCCATTTATCGATGTAAATAACTATTTTAGAACTATACAGGATGCTAATAATAGGCGTCAAATAATCGAATATATATAAATATAATTAATCATAAAGGAAAGCATGAACCATGATCACCTTGCCTTTACAGGAAAAACCTAATGCGGTTCGGCAATGATGGAAATTTGTCAGTATTATAGAAAAAATGTGAGAAAAATGAAGAACCAGAAATGTTTAAGACATACAAAAAAAATATAATATATTATAAAAAATATAGAGAACAACAGGATTGCTTAACGTTAAGGAATTCTTTCATACTTCTAATATAATCTTTTATTTATTATTTCTTAATATAATCTTTTATACTGTTACCTTATAGCTTATTATTTAAATTAAAATGTAGATCGATCACTAAATCTATTAATTTTGCATTAAAACCAAATAAATATATTCTAAGGAAAACTAGTTGCTAGTTAATTTAATAAAAATTATACTATATGCTCAATACATAATTCGTAATCGGTGGACGCGCTTTTTAACATGTATTACAATATTTCATTGCAAATTGCTTATTTGATTTTTAGTAAATATATTTGTAATATAAATTATTGATCCTGTTGATAATTTGATGGAATTTCATACTTATTGAAAGAAATAAGTTTGTAATTTCCACTATCTTTTATAAATTATATAAAAAAAAGGAGTGGAAATTACAATCTTATTTCTTTAAATAATTAGTAATACAGCCAGATTGCTACTTATTAAATTTATCCTAATTTTAAAGCCCCTTTTGTTTTCTCGGTCTATTATTATCATTTTGTCTATAATTGAATCATATCAACTATTAATAAAAATGCATGTAACAAAATTTTGAGTAATTTTTATTAGATTTTGGAATTTCCGCCACATTGATACATTCATATAATTAACATTGTTTGAATAAAGAGATAGAAAGCTTGAATGAATGTTGAAATTTATGTTATATATGAAAATAGTAAATTTCGATCAACGGTTGATTGAAAGTATTAAACGTAGCTATTAAGTCTTTAATAATAAAGATCTTTAACAAGGGCAGAGCATCGGTATTTATCAGGGAAAGCTAGGCTGGGTTTTTGTTTGGTATAGTAGTTGTTGTTTTCATTGAAGTAGAGAGAGGATCCAATACAACTGGCGAATGCAATGTGTTTGTTATACACAACGAATACGTGGAACAGAATTAAAAACAGACTAATACAACACTACACCATTTCCCACTGTAGGTACATTCGAGCGAATATGTTTTAATCCGATTAAGGTGCTTCAATTTATATTTTAGGTGGAATTCCCAAAAAAGTGAGCCAAACAATGCCAAGTTGTGTGAATGAAGCGGGACAAAGTGCAGTCACTTCGGCTGGCAAACGTATTGAAAAGGCTTTATGTTAGTTATACATATTTGATGTAAGGTAGTGTTTCGGTGAATGTTTTATGGAGTGGCAAACGGATGGAAAGACGAATCAGTTGGCGTAAAAAAAAACAAGCTGCATTCACTTTGATGCCTTCAATTTTGGTAGAATGTATAAAAAAGCAAAATCGAAAACGCTCTTTACATAATACCCACTTTGCTTTAAACGAAGGCCATTAAAAATAAATTCATGCACTCGTAAATATATATTATGCAGTTTAATATGGAAGAGGGCACCGTTTCGATTAGACATTTATTGTATCCGATTATGTCTGAGAAACGTACGTTCTGTAAAGAGAAAATGTTTGAATTGGGAAAAAGAAAGAAAACAAACATTTGTTCGGAACAAAGCCTACGACTCGGTAACTTAAAGCCTCTTAAATGTCAGAACAGCCATGATATTTTCAATAGAGTCTTATCGAAAGCTCCTCAAAAGATGTTTTTCCCCATATTACTAAACATGTGAATGTTCTCAACTCTGCCATGATATAATACAACGAATGCCCTCTCTTTGTATTTATAGAAATATTATTGTACGGTGGGGCAATTAAACCTATGCTTCGATTTTCATCTGTTTGTGAACAATATACCGATTCGCATTTCTCGACCTTTTTTCAGGATTCAAATTCGCCTCTTTACGATTTGCAAGTTAAATTTGAGCAGCCTAAATAAATTTTCAATAAACGTTCCTCCGATCGTTATTTGTGCGAGTGTATAGTTGACGACAAAGAAGAGTAATAAAAATGTAAGGTTTTTTTTTATTGTTCGCCGGCAAATGTACTTTTGAGCATATTTTGCAAAAATTAGCATTGCACGCGTTGCCAAAATATTCCCCACCTCGAATTGCTTTCGTTCATTTACGCTCCAAAAGATACGCCTTTCCTTCTCTCTTCAACAACCGCGTATTATTTATTGCTGTCTCTTTTTCATATTCTATCCCGTTCGGTCGTATTACTTCGTATCTCTTTCTCTTGTAAAAACAGCCAAATCATAACATCAAAGATTTCATCGTGGAAGGGAAAAATTATGAAAATTCGACACCACCCTTCTGTGTTCTCCCCTGTAAAACATACGAAGTCTAAAGTATACCCGCATTTTTCACAAAATATTCCACCCAAACACACATTATTAACTTCGCTTCATTTCATTTCATAAATTACAGGAATACTCGCACGGTGCTTATAAAGCGACTGGAATGCGAGGTACATATGAATAATATATGTAGGTATATTAGCATTACAATTTAATTATTTAATTTGACTTGGGTGTACAGAATATATAAATCTTTTAAGTAACATATAGTATAAGACGAGTGCTGCATTATCATCACTGTGAATTGGGATCCCCCGTAATGCTTTAGTGATGTAATAATATATGTAAAAAAAGATATAAGAGATGTCTAATATTAAGTAATGAATGTATGGGAAAATACCCATTTATAAATATGAGCATTAATAAATGAAAACAAGAATACAATCTACATTAACAAAAATAATTAAAAGTATTATTCTACAAGTTAAATAAAAGATTGATGGGTAAAACCATTTCTATTTATTTTAATGATTAATTCCCAATTTATGCAGTAGATAATATAGCATTGTGTGTTTGATAAATAATATTTTAACTTTACATCATTTAATACTTATGTAAATCAATTATTATTATGTACACTTAAAACTAGCTCGTAAGATTTGAGATAATTTGAACCGAATTTCGAAAGTTCATTGGTAAAATGAACTTACGTTTCCTAGAATCATAAGTAATCAGAAGTCATTTTAGTGTAATGTTTTTTTACTCAAATCCGAGATATTTGCTTTGATCATTTGTAATTGTATGTCCTCGTGAACTCCTTTGAGATATTATGTATGTATGTATGTATAAAAACAACAGATTCTTGTTACAATACCAACCTCGAACTTTGCTTAATAATTATTTATGAGAGATGATGCTGTTTGCAATTAAAATGAAATAAGTTGTTTCTCGACGAAGGAGATACAATTTGACAATGATAATGCAAGTGACTGCAGCGAAGTGAATGTTGAAGAGAACAATGGAAAAACCTTGAAGAAGCGAACTGTGATATGTAGAGACAGAGAGAGGTTGAGGTAAAGAACTGAATAAAAAGGAAGTTTGCATTCAAATTCAAATATATCGCAACGGAAGCATTTGTTTTGATAAAAACAATTCGCAAGACTCCGGTGACTTTACAAAGTTGAATGAGACGTCTGGAGTTTTGCTTGGAGAGGAACACGACGACGCGACGTCTTCGAAGAAGAAAGCTGCTGAGGAATATTTTGCATGGCAAAAAGATTCCAATTAAGTCGGCATCGCCAATTAGTGGATCTCCGGAGACGAAAAACACAAATTAGTAGCTGGTGTTTATTGTGCCTGTGGCTCGCCCTAACAAACGTGCCACCAGCCCTTTTTTGAAATTCATTATCCCGCTTCGTTAAGGTGTATTCCTCTTTTTCGGACTAGGCATCTTTTAATTAGCATCAAACACTGCCTTTTGCTTATGCTCTATTGCTGCGTTCAACTTTGTCTTTATAAAATTATCTTCTCAATTAAGTCCCAGACGCCATTACTGATGGGATTGCCCAATTGTTACCATATAATCAAACCTCGACCAAGAGGATGAAAAAAAGGTTTTAAATTGCTTAAAATTTTAGAGCATTGCACGTCTTACATTTTTATTATTTGGTAAAATTATTATAACATGATTATATTAATACAATTACTATTTTTTAAATTGTTCATTCAACTTTATAGTTTGTCCCATTAATATATCATATTATTATTTTTTGTGTAAATATTAAAGAGTTATATTATTATTAAAGATATAATCAACACTATTTTGGAATAAAAAAAACATAGGATTACATGAGCTTGAATGAAAAAATATGTGGGAAAAAGTTAGTTTTTTCTCGTTTCAAAATATCAACTCGGATGTTGTTTAATGTTTCATTAATTGTTTTAAAAACTTTAACATTTTTTTCCTTTATGGGCGTTGATTATATATGATAAATATATATTCCAATATCAAATAAGATCAAACAGTTTCTTGTTATACTTCCACTTTAAAATCTATTTTGAAAACTGCGACAGAAAAATTTATGCAAAACAATATCCACCGGTCATTTTTATCGGTAAAATCTTATACAAGAATAAACAAGATTATTTCTGTTGTTGAGTTCATGCTTTTCTACTATAACATTATTGTTCGTAAATCAATGTAGGCACAAGAGAAGAGATAAAAATAAACGAAACTGTTATTTATTGTGATTAAAATGCGATTACATAAATATTAAAAAAAAGAATGAATATATTTTAGGTATTGGTACCAACATTCGAATATGTTATTTATTATATCCAAACCTACATTTTTTTAATATCAAATGAAAATAATGCGATGATGAATACAAGCCAATAAGACAAGTGTGTAATAATTTGTACAGGAGTGACCAGTTGAGCTGTTGTTGAGGGAAGTTTAGCTTAGTTTAGTTACTCGTAGTTATTTGTAACTAAATACACGAGCTAATAACTACAACATGCTATTTGTCATCGTCTCTTCAACACCTGTGTTCATTCTCACCAGGAACAACTATCCTGCTAAAAAATTGTGAAACCGTTCTATTTTTATACTCTTACATTAATTATATTATTAAATATTAGTATAACCATTATAATTTGTGCCATCAAGAAATTATTTTTATATTTTTTTAATCATGTTATTATTGAATAATTTGTGTCGTGGTGAAATTATGCTGAATGTGAGGTAAAATTATTTACTTCTAAGTCAAGACGAATAGTTATTTAATTTTATAGTCAAAAATTTTATGGTGTATTCAAAGGTATACTCAGACATACAAAAATGTAGAAATTGTGTTAAAAATATATATTTAATATGGAATTCTACCAAGAAGTCAACACTATCAAAAATTTATTTCATATTGAAGTTACTTATATTATTCATATAATGTTTTAATTATTTTGCTTGTAAGACCTAAGATTTAAAATAATATTATAGTTGTTTAATTCCTGAATAAGTGCAATGTGATAACAGTAAGTTTCTTTAGTGGTTAAAAGGGACAAAGACTCATTATGTGTATTTTTATAGGAATTTAACTGATAACTAAATTCTCTAAATAAGATAATACTTAAGATTAAGTAAAGAACGAAGTGCTTACTGATGATTTATTTTCCATACTTTTTATTATTTAATATTAGGTTACCTCTAATATCACATAAAAATGTTATTCTCATGTAAGTTATAGATAGGTTACAAGTAAGTCTAACTCATAAGATATTTTGTTTTGTTTAAACAATGTTAAATTCCAATTTAATTAATTAATTGTAATATAAATAAGCTTGATGATTTAAAAATAATAAAAATGTGAAGAAAATTATTTTTTTGTATGGAATAATTGCTATAAAATTAGGCATCGGTCTAATGGTAAAATGTTGTTGGAGATGTTACATTACTTTTTCATGAAAATTCAACATTGAATGTAATTATGATTGTGTGTGATGATAAGTGTAATAAATAACGTGTTGTTATAAAATGTTATGAGTGATTGTGGAGGTTGTGTTTGTGTCATTAGGTTGGAAAGTAATGTGCAACAGGTCGCTACTGTGGCGTGATGTGCTACAAACACAAAAACAGTCCATAAATACACACTTATCCAGTCAAACACACTGTGCGAATGTGAATTTAAATTAAAAATACAATATATTGAAATGTGGTGAGTCGCAGAGGGTGAAGCGAGAGGGTAAATAAATCAAACGCTCAATACTTGCGGAGGCGGGCGATTTGTCTCGGTGGCAATTTCATAAATAATGCCGGTCGGACTAATAACAATAATATTGGGCCAATGCAAACAAGGTACCGGGTTCAGGTCTCAGGATATAAATTCATTTTTCAGGGCGACATTGCCTTTATTTATTGTCGGCGAAGCTAAAACCAGGTGCCAATGTCGGCAACCTACAACTATATTATTGCCACTCACACTCTCACTTTTCAATTTTACATTAAACTTTATGGATATCTATTATATTACAAGAAATTTCAAATTTATTACTTTTGATAAAAAATTACTATACTTCAAAATCAATTGTTTACCAGTAGATTTTTGTTTTTAATATGCATACTTATGTATATGTATAAATGTCACCAGTTCAAATAAATTCTACAGTGGAATATATACCAAATATTTTTGATAATATATACATATAAATAAATAACAAAACAAGGAGAACAGAAAAAGTTTTTGATTGAATAAATTAAAAAGTTTATATACACTTACCAAATTTACCAAAAAGATTGTCTTTCAAAAAAATCACAATATGTAAAGATAATGCTCACTTGATAATTTTAAATACATTTTTATTTATGTACAAATCACAATTGCCTACTTTGATTGTTAAGTTAATAAATATTTTAAAAATGGATAAAGTGTATATTTTTTACGGTTCATTCATTCTTATACTATTAAAAAGAATATTAGACATTTTGGTAAAATATTCAATACTCATTAAACGATTCATTAAATATTATACAGACGATGATTTAAATTAAATAATTATGAACAAACGAAAAAAAAAATCATAATTATTTTATTTATTCAAATATTTCTATTAATTTTCTTTCCTTACTAGATTGAAGATGTTATTTTTTAAATATAGTAAAAAATAGAGTGGTTAATAATGTTAATAAATTTTTTTTATTATTTTAACAACACATTAATTAGACATACTTCCATATTACTATTCAAATTATTAGTATATAATTAATTATTTTTCATTGACTTGGGTCATAGAAAATATTTCAAGGATAGGGGAAATGATATTGATTGTTGTTGAAGCACTTTGGATGTTAATCGGATTGCAGAATGTAGGCGCTGTATATTACTGAGGCCGCCAGGGTAAACTGATTACAGTATCTAAGAAAACAATTACCTTGTTCATTTTGCTATTTTACCATATTACACCTACACCGATACAGGTATATGAATAACCAGTGCAGGTACACAATACTACAGGGAACCCGGTTATAATTATAAAGTGTTGTTTCTACGCTCTCGCCGCTTTGTAATTGTGTTAGCCCTGTACCTTGTTCTACGTTGCTCTCTACAATCAACTCTTAAAATATACGTCTTTCATGAACACTTCTCCCTACTACGTACATTTGTACATAAATAATCTCGATAGTGAGATGTGGTGTCTGCAGCTATAAACAATATTTAACAAACAATAATTACAATAACGTTTTTAACTGTATTAATTTTTATATTTCCTCTACATATATAATAATTTTCAAGTCGCTTAATACTGAAAAAGTTATTTAATAAATCTAAAAAGAAGTATAAGTAAAAACTAAAAATATAATTAAGAATGTGGGGCTGTGACGAATGAAATCCAATAATTAATTGGGCAAAAGTAATACAAGGTTATTAAATAATAATTAATCTTTTTGTTTCAGCACATAGGAAAAGGTTTTTTTATTAAAAAACTTGGTTGTAACAACATTCAATAAAATTTAATTGGATTGAGATTCGTAGAAAATTGTATATTTGGATATTTACAGTTAATATATACATACAATTTATATAAAATAACCCAATAATAAGGAATTCTAAGAGAGATATTTTGTTGATCACAATCCTGTAATTTATTAATAAGTCTTTAAAGATGACTAGTTCAAAGGTCATAGACGAAAAAAAAATATCTTTGAAAGATTCGATTAATTAATAAAGTTATGACGTTCTATAAAATAAACTTAAAAAAAACATTATCTCTTGTTGGCCTTAATATATCTGCAAAATATTTTTTTGTGCAAATGCTGCACGTGTGTTTTATTTAGGTTGATAAGTATGCGATGCGATGGTTGGCAAAGAGAAAGAGTTCAATCAAAAGAGACATTGATATGTGTCTACGGCCAAATATTTGGCAGGCAACATACAAAGGGAGAGTGGACAGGACAGGGATATGTATAAACGAGATGGTTGTGTAAAAAAGCTTCGGGCATATGATGTAAGGGCTGTTTTACTACGGGGTGTTATATATGGGGTTACTATGGGGTGAATGTATGCGTACCGGAACCGGAATTAAAACGTGTGCAAATAGAGTGTGCGTCCAATCGAGAATATATCGGAAATACCACGATGAGAATTTCTAATACCGCGTGTGTCTACAACTGTACATCTCTCTGACTTCCATCATTATTGTACAAATAATAAGCTTTAATTTTATTTGTAGCTACTGTGTTTGTTCTCTTCGGAATAACGGAGCGTCGTCGATGCAGATGATGATTTTTTATGGTGTGTACCTTCTAATATGGGTATATGGTTAGTTGTGATGATGATTGAGGGTAAAGGATGTTTGTTGCCTGAGGGTAAAGCAAGGGTCCGCTCTCTGTTTCTCCCTCTCTCGAATATATTTGTACAAGCCCGACCCCTCTCAATGTTTGCTACACAAAAATCGAATCTTAATTACAAATCACTGCCTCAATATCACTTGCTATCCTACAATACCGCTATATTGTTTTAAAGAATATTGCACCAGCAATTTTATAAATTCATAATGTTTTCAAAGCGCGACGCAAAGTCTTTGAGGGGAAAGAAATTTCATAAGGTTTTGACATAATAGACAATGGGATAAGTACTAGAGTTAGGCGGAGATTGCAATATGTCTGCGTTTTGTAGCGAAATATTGAATATTTGACGTACGAGAAGAGGCTTTATTATTACAGTAGTAAAGGCGAACCTCACCGCAACATGAAAGTAAGATGATGCATTTTAGTTGATAATAGAATACCGTGAGGGATGTAAGGAATTTCACTTTATTGAATAATCAAGCAGGTTATTAAGTCTACAGATTTTCTCCGCATCTAATGTGGCTTAAGTCTTGGAAAACTTAGTAGCGTGTGTTAACCAACAACAGCTACAACTTTGTTCGGTGTCAAAACTACATTCTACACTTTCGTCATCTACTCTGATGGATAAGCCTTTGGCAATATGGCTAAAAGCACTTTTAAAACCATTTAAATAATACACTTTTTATCGTTTAAGAAATATAAGCAAGGGGGCAAAGTTGAGTTGTTGTTTGTGGTGTGGTGGGCTTGGTCAATATTTCCTTATTTCCTGTTTAACGTAATGCAAGTGTCTGGTATATCCTATTCTATGGTATATTATATCTTTCCTATGTAACACATTGTTCTACTGCACTATGCTTTCTTTATGCTAAGCTCCTCGGCTTTCTTGTGCCACTGTCTTTCTACAATATATATTACAACAAACATCACAAATTCCGATGTATATTCCTTTTAACGGCAATATCAGGCCATTTTGAAATATATGGTCCATAAAAACGCACGAAAGAAAAGATGAAGTGATTGGTATGAGGCGGTAGTTAAAGTGCAAAAATTTTCATTAAGACGCCATAAACGAGGCATGGTCGTTAACTTTATGCGCTTCGCACCACTAGCATTTATGAGCATCATTTTGATAATTGAACTTCACCTGCTTTCCTTATAATATTTCGTTTTATGTCTGTAGTGTTATCTCAAACCAATGTTTGATTAATTTATAATGTAATAAAAATGCTGTTTAAATACAATGTGATTTGGGTGACCCCCGGGGTGACGAGGAAAAAGTTTAGAATTTGCATTTCAGCTTGGCGAAAGTTGTCGGTGGCAAAAAGAAGATGTCAGGCTGAAATTTTCGGGTGAGCTTTCAACGCATAAAACAGTTTAATGAGGCATAAACATATTACCAACTTGCATCGATAAGTAGGTTTGCGCATAATAAAAAATCACGATGCGTAAAAGGAGTTCAGTGTATAATTTTTTTTTTATAAATTTGCGCGAATGTTGCAAAATTAAATAATAGGAAAGTGTGTTCAGATATAGAATACAGAGCACAAAGGCTGACAGAAGTGGGATGATATGGCTGCAAATCTTTACGACATCGTAAAGGAGAACTTGGGGCCAATTTATTATCTATGGCGGCAGGCCACGCATATCCACCGGGCTTGTTTGTAGACCGCAGAATACTTTATGCACGCATAAAAATTAACGGTTTCTTTAACAACAATCAGCCCAAATCTAAGATAAATTTTTGCTAATGTCGAGCTGAAACGTAATAATATAATAGTGAATTATAGGATGGGGACTTGCTTATCGGGTGTCGGACAGTCCGTTGCTGACATTTGTTACACTCTCTGTGACAATGAGTGAATACAGACATTAGACCCTAAAAACCTGCGCTGACACTCGCACATAATCACGCACACCATTCATGTATCATCACAACCCTACAAAAAAATCAAATAAATTAACACAAAAAGTTATGACCCGTTAAACCACGCACTTTATTACAATGAAGATATTTTAATTTTTTTTTTTTTAAATTAATTTATCAAAAGAATATTATATATATTTTATTTATGTCACTCCATCATCTTTCTCCACAATATAACAAAGAGATACATTCATCTTAAGGAACTTATGTCTCTCTTTCACCTATTGTCATTATATCGCTTCATTGTACTCTATGAGGAAAGATGATAAAGAAGAAATATTTGTTTGACTTTAGCACATCACTACTTATCTCATATTTGGAATATCTTCACTGCTTTTAAATTAAATACAGATTACTCATCTGAAGTCAGACACTGTTGCATTGTTGCATAAGATGGTTACTCGCGAAAATAAATTATGATTAAAAAATCAAATAAGTGTTTCATACAGACTGACATAGATACTTAAAATAATCTCTAATTGATGCGAGTGTCCAATTTACTAATTGAAACACATACATAAGGATATTATTAAGTAAGGTTAGGTTAAGATTTATTATTATTTTTGGTGAAAAAAATATATACTACGCAGTTATACTCTTAATAATCTTATGTAATAACAACCCAACTTGTAATCCGCATCAAATAAAGATAAATTCTTATATGGGATTCATTTATAGCACCAAATTCATTTATATTGATATTTTTTTCCGTCCCTCCAAATATGCTGTCAATTTAAGGGGCTGGATGAAATAAGGGCGTATACTGAAAATTTTCACCATCAAGATTAAGCATTGTATTAATAATATGATTTAGTATTGTCTTTGATAAGATATTTGAATTAAGCCATTTAAATTTGAGGTAAAAGGGCGTATCGCGTTATCCCTGTAGCACTTTAATTATCGATAAGTTTAAATATGAGTAATCCATCTATTCAAGCCCCTGAATAGAGTGTTAGTATTCCTTAGTTATTACGCAGTTTTATTAACTTTGTGTGATGTTCTTTTCAGTAGAGGTAGGTATATTTTTTATAATATTGAATGAAGGATGAATAGTGTCGGGGTGTAAAACAATCATGACTAGAATGTAGAGAGTACGCGCGCAAACTGAATAAGAGGTGTTCGTGTCTAATCTAGTTTTTTGAGGGAGGCGGTGAAAAAATTGTTGGGTGCATATAAGAAGTAGTGTTTGTTGTCGGTGATGGCGGCGGTTAAATGAGACAGAAGAGTGCGGGTCACGTCTCGTATTAGAGAGAAGCATAAACACGGTGTGGCTATATAAGCATTGGGCCCTTTTGCCATTAGGACTTGTCACTTGGGGGCCTGAAAATCAATCTTGGTGACGTGCCATTTCATCTCCACACTGCTCCATGACTCCCTAAAACGTGAGGCCCCGACACACACTTACATAGGCACTGTGACACACGTGACGCCCCCTTTGTCCTCTTTCTGGAATCGCGATTCAGATCGGTACATTTATCTGCTTCTTCTCTACTATATTCATATGGCGTGCTGCTACATCGACACTATCCCATTTATCAAACACTAGGCCTAACATGTTAACCAATGTTTTCACATACATGTTCAACCAGTGCCACTTACACGGATCATTGACTTCGTGTAATGGTGGATACACGCAATAAGCTGATACAAATTTTACTCATTTCATACTTGGCTGATACGAAACACACTCTATTATGCAATGATTTATTAAAAAATATATCACTAGTGGCAAAAACAATTTGGACAGGCCACAGTAATTATATATGCAATTTTGTATATAACACAATGTATTGAGTGCATTAACACACTTACTAAAGTTCTGACCTAAGACAATTAACCTATACATCAATCAATCTCTTTACTTAGGATACACGAAAAATGTATTTTATTCATCTAATTAATTATTTATTTCACGCCCCAAGGAGCTTTTGTGAGAGGGTTTTTTAGACACAACAACGTGTTAGTTGTTTGTCGGTGATCTTAAGTGTTACTAGTTACACAGGTCACCGAATTAATAATCAGTATTTACCTTGCAATACAGGTAATTAAAGTAAACCTGGGTCAAGACGATCGATCGCGATTTTATTTATATTAATTCCGATCTCCCAGTTGTAGTAACCGATCAAATCAATTAAAAAA
Source organism: Agraylea sexmaculata (assembly GCA_022606485.1). NCBI lineage: Eukaryota > Metazoa > Arthropoda > Insecta > Trichoptera > Hydroptilidae > Agraylea > Agraylea sexmaculata. The sequence continues at coordinate 23,475 of JAGTTH010001956.1, forward strand.
TTCTTTTTATGAATATGACACCATATATCAAAAAGTTAATACGCAAGGCCTCTTTTTAATGTAACATTTATTTTTTTCACGTTTATAGTATATGGTTATGTATAAAATAGCAATCAGAGGTAAGATTTGCTGGAAAATGTGTTCATTTTGGTTAAGATTTTCCATGAAAGTTTATACTTATTTTGCTGAAATTTATTGTGACCTTTCAAATCGTAGATTAAAAAAAAATCCAAAGGCGGCAATGTGTAAAATGATCTGGGTGGCCAATTCCAATCACCAAGATTGGAAAATATACGAGTAGAAAATGATTTAATCAGTAATTGAATTGTTTTTCAGCCATTCGATATAATTTTGGTGAAAATATATATTCTATACATAATCTTGTACTGTATACTTAACGAATCAATAAGAAATTTAAAAATGTTAATAGAAAAACGATTGGATTACAGATTGGATGAAAATATGAGGTTTCACATAAATATCAAAATAAATCTGCCCGGAGAAAACCAACCAAGAGTATTATAATTTCTTCATCAAAAATGATCTTTCATGGCTACTTTAATATTTATTAACATCATATAAATATGATATGTACATTATAGCTCTGTTATTGTGCAGTCATCTTGTTGTGTGGACAACAAAATACAGTCGATATATTTGACGATTCCATATCGTTTTATATGAGTAGTAGTAAAAGAGAGTAGGGTGGTAAATGGAATACCTACAGAATATATTTTAGGTATTCATCGTGACATCTTCCGGTTGTAGATTAAAAACTCGTAATTTCATTTAACATGTTCCCAAAAAATATGCATGCACCGCTTTTTCAAATGTTTTGAATTATATATTACTACACATTCCCATTAGGGGTTGGTCCGGTTTGTTGCCACACTATATTTACCCCCTTAGTTAGTTTTTCTTCATTCATAATTGCTCAAACAATATTTAAAATTAATAAAACATTTTAGTATAATTTATTTATTCATTTATATATTGTTGTTGAGCCGCCTTGTGGTCCAGTGGTTAGTGTAACGGATTCGTGAGTGAAGACTCCCGGGTTCGATTCACGGCACCGGAGTCACTTGGTAGATCTAGCTTAGCAAACTAGATCTTAAGTGCTCATTGCTGTGTGGTGGCCTGGGAAACCATCTCTACTATATTCTCCCGTAAAGGCCAAGGTGGCCTGGCCAACCCCTTATAAAGGGACTCCCGACAATAGGGAAGGCGTCACGATATATATATATATATATATATATATATCGATCGACGCACAATCTTTTTGACATTCACCGCAATATTTCAATGCAAATCTCTTAAAATATATATATATATATATATATATATATATATATATATATATAAATATATAAATATATATATATATATATATATATATATATATATATATATATATATATATATATATATATATATATATATATATATATATATATATATATATATATATATATATATATATATATATATATATATATATATATATATATATATATATATATTGTTGTTTCATGCTGCAATACCACTAGCGCATTAAGGGAGATCCCAAGTCGTAGTGATGGCAATGCAGCACACATGAGTGTTTTTCATTTTTGTAATTTTCAAGTTTCATTTAAGAGGGGCTTGGCTAGTTTAAGGCTATGAAATTTTAACATTCAGCGAGGTTGAGTCTAAACGTTTAGTGTTTTATATGCCGAAAGGGATTTTCGTTATTACGGGTCATATTTTTAAGCGCAGGTTGGCTTCTGTACACCCTAAATGGGCAAATTTGAAAGAATTATTCAGAGCACGCGCCACGCGGGTCGCCGACTTTCGACGGGCTTTTTGACCTAATGTCAAGATATATAATATACTTATATTGTCATTATAGCGTATAAAGACGTTAGTGCTAAAGTGCTATGTGCAATAAAACGTGGCTGTTGAACGATATCGGGTTGATATGATTTTATTTCAACACAATTATCGAGTAGTACAAGTGGTGGGTGTGTGAGGTGATGGTAGTAGATTTATCAGTGTCTGTAGACTGTGATATATGAAGGAGGACCCTTTGCACTGGCTGATGATGCAGCCTTCTCATGAATTAAACAACGCATTAAATATTCATCGCAACGAGGCCTTTATTTAATTGCCCCATTTTCATTTCCGCCCGACATTATCATAATAGCATATTTGCCGTGATCCCAAAATGCATTTCGCCACCTCCATAATCATCATCGCCGACACTGTAGTAGCTAAAATATGACTGTTGCAAATGATTCTATCTTGGATGATGTATTACCTTCAAGCGTCACGGCGCCAACGGTTGCCCCACTTTGTCGTCGAACTCCATCATTATGTTAAACCCATCATATTCCAACTTTGATTTTATTCTTCGATAACGCACAATATTCACATTGAGCATGACGCATCGCTTATCTCTCAATTATTTAAAAATAATATAATAATATTATTCATTGTCAATATGATTTTTTTTCGATTGGCACACTTAAACATTTTTCATTCAAGTCATCAGTCCAACGAGTGTAGAATTCTACTATTTTTATTTTGATCTCAAAATTTTGCCTAAATTACTTTTTACGTATTAGTCGAATATGTGCACAAATTATATCGATTATTTGAGGTTCGTGATTATGCAAATATACGACTCATGTGCCCTATTTGAATTTGCCTATTCATTTGAATTATTACTTTTCGTAGTCAAACAAGTAATAAATCAAGATTTGCATCGTTTGCTCAATGGAATTAAAAACAAAAAAAATCAAAACGATTTGACAAATTCATTACTGTGTAATGGCGCGTATAGACACTTTCGTCAATATTTGCATTGATTCATCCAGTGTGTGGTGAATTGTTATTAAATGAAATATTTTGAATATCAATCATAAGGATTGGCAAATGCGTAAAATTGCGAATATGAATATTATTTAATAATATTTTAAAATAGAAACATTCGCACGAAAGCATTTGTGCAAGTGTGTGGATGCACCACTATATAAGTTGCATATCTTAAATGATCAAATATTATATTTTATCTAGAATCCCCACTTTAATGCTACTAATTTATACTATAAAGGTCTTAGTCTTGTAGACAATAACGAATATATCAAATGAGTGGATTTTTTAAAATTTCTTTCAATCAAATATCAAATCAAATATGAATGTTGCCTTAGAAATAGTGGAGTTATCTATATATTAATTAAAAGGTTATTCGTTAAGTGTTGACTAGCATATAAGTGAAGGCGCCCAGTGTGACGTTATAAATGACAGGTAGAGCAGAATAGGCAAGTGCGCGAAGACAAAGGAAGAAGTGGAATTAATTCAGGTATGGTTTCATTATAATAATAGTGTTGTAGTGATAGTAGTGTGTATGGTTTGCAGGTGAGACTGGTGTATGAAATGGTTGTGTCTCCTGCATTCTAATTCCTCTATTATACTCCACGGCTGCACTGACACTTCACCGAGCACAATGTCTTCTTCCTTTCCTTATACCTTCCACCTTCCACCTTCTGACACTCAACTGCTCGTTCCCCGGCTTAACATCTCATTGTTTGCGCTTTTTTACACACAACTTTACCTCTATTATCTACACACGCGACTCCTCTAAATGCCAAAGCCCTCCCCGGGGCGAACTTGCCCATTTAGCCTGATAGTTTTCTTGTATTATTCAGACGCGGATTGAATATTATATCAATGCGGTGTTTAAGTGTGTGCTGTTTCGACAAAGGGTCAAACGAGGATAATGAACAAGAGTCTGGGGGATGGTGGATGTGTGAAAAAAGCAACACCGGAAAGATAATGTGACATCGTTTGTCTTCGTTTCTCAGAAGGGAGTATGTTATGTGGAGCTTTCTTTCTTTATATCTGTACACATGTGTGTTATATTCCTTTTTTTCTTACCGACCATGCTACCTTTAACACTAAGTCGTCAGCCTAAAAGTAAAACGATGTATTTTTTATTTAATAAACTCGCACATTTCATACTTACAATACGCACATAAAATTCCTGGTGTGCGTCCATCTTTTACTAATAAAATACCAGCGCATAATATTCACATTATTTTTGATACACTACTTTTTTTCATTAATATGTCTATAATTTTTTTTTAAATTTTGTGCTGCACTATGATCACGGTGACTTGGAATACCCCGTAATGCTCTAGTGGTACTGCAGTATGATATAATAATAAAAATATATATTTATAAGTAAAAATTATAGCCGAAGCATGGACTTGGACTTACCACACCACAAAAATTCTCCTATTTTAATTAATATAAATATTATTAAAATACAGTCAAGTACTTGGAAGAATTTAAGTTAGGTAAAAGATATATAATCACAATGAAAATGTCATTCGTTGACAAGGTTAAAACTTCACCGTGGTGAGATTTATTAGTGTAAAAGTTTCGATTTGATGTTGAATAAAAAAAAGAAGGGCGTCAGAAGTAAGGGGTGTTGAAAATGATGTGAAGGTAGTGCCTTGGGGTTCGCTTTATTTCCCTGTTTTTAAGTTGCTTCTGAGCAAGTAAGATTTTTTGCAGACGCGCTTAAAAATACTCAGGTACATAATTCTTAATGAAGTTATCCAAAACTTTGCTTCCTTAATTTTTTTCTCTCCTATTTCACGGCCCAACTTTGAAGAGTCGGTCGGCTTGTGGCCTGTGCAAACATTTTCTTTGATTTTTTTTCACAGCAACTTATTTCATCGCGTTTGTTACAGTATTAAATAATAATTTTTATCGTCATCTGAAAAGTCATTTATTTTAAAATATTAGCTATTAAAATAGGTCACACGGTGCGGGTGTTTGAATTTGCCGGCAGGGATGGAGAGAAGGGTATGAGAGGTATTTTCGAGTTAATCCAGGTTTTAAAGGTGGTTTAGTATTCGCCAGTCTCCAGCAACCGGTCCACTAGATTATCTGTTTTGAGCCTTAATTGCCCTTTAATTTTGTGGACAGCGGAAATGAATTGAGAAATATAATTTGCATATTATTTAAGATGAATTGATTGAACTGGAGTATCATCTATCTACAAATTAAAACTATTTTTTTTGTTGTTTTAATAATGTGTAAAGATATAATTGTGAGTAGTGCGGGGGCTGGTTGACCAAAATGTTATATTGTTGGTCGTCCCCTAGTGATTAGCGTCGGAGAAGGAAAGGGCGGTTGTGTTGCAACATCCCTTAATGTATTCCACACTGGGATACCTAGATTAATCACTGTAAATGCAAAGGATGCCCACCAATAAATATAATGGAGAGAAATGATATATCCACGAGGGACACTCACCAAATTCTACTTAACAACTCCTTCTCATTTCAGTCCAATCGACCAATCACAAAACCACTCAAATTAATTATTCAATTCACACAGCAGTTGGCCGATTATTTTCATAGTCATGTCGTAAATTCATCACCAGAATATACTAATATACGAAAAAAATGTTATATGGAAAGAAATATTATATTCCATCTGCAGGCATGTTATATTTGAGGTTTACTCCAATATACATATTGTAAATATGAATTTCAGATTCGTGGCACATTTTTGACACCATCAAAAATCCAGTTACAGCATATTACATGATAATATTATATTTAAGAAATATATTTATTTAAAGTTTATCTACCCATAATTGATATAATCTGGAGTCTGGCTATTATTTGGCGACATTATTAAAATATTTTGAATCAAATAAGCAATTAGTTTATTAAAAAAAGCGCGTCCACCGGTTGTGAATTACATATGTATGGAGAAATATTCAATAATTACCTATTGAAACGCGATAAAATTAATTTGTTGTGAAGAAATGGAAGTTCACATTATCAATGGATTTTATTGATATTTTTCAAATAATATGTACCTATATATGTACTCCCTTTCTTTGAGAATTAAATTTTTTTAATATAATTTACAAAATGTCTGTGATAAGGAATTTCCTGATACAAAAAAGATATAATCGTCGATTTATTCAGAATTAAGTAAGTCGTCGTTGATAGTGTTTAAAGTAGAATAAGCAAAAAAAAGAGAAGTGATTCTAGTGAAGGTACAATAGAATAAGTATTCTGAAAAGAGCGGCTGTCCGTAGACCTTCTTTGTTGAGGTCTTTCGAAAGTGAAACTAAACTAAATGTCGTTCAAAAGAATACGTAATTTTGTAATAACAAATTAAATACACGTGTATTTAATGTATTGATATAACAAATAATGAAGAGGAACCAAACACTGATTATTATTTAGTTTTACTAGGCCTGAGTAGTTTTAAGGGAGGATTAGTAGAGCGAGTGTTTCCAAACCGCCGATCGTGCTTAGGTCGCCATCCATGGTTTATACACTTACCCTATGCATAATACGTATAATGGCTGAATGCAAATATACCGAGTATAAAAGTGTTGTTGGTTTAAGAAAAGTAATTGAATGTGAAGTATAGGCGCGCGGTCCACGAAGGCAGGCGTCAAGGTAGCGAGGCGGTGAAGTCTATTGACAGAGCTCAGGGTGTATGTAAATTTGCATGTAAATTGAATAAGGCAGAGAGAGCTGAAGGTAGCTAGTACTAGCAGTAGTCATAGTCATAGTCATAGTTATAGTTATAGTTAACTCAAGGCAGCACGCGTATCTCACAACTTGGACTTGCCGAAACACTTACTACGACTGACACGCTTTCAATCGACACTTTCAACAAAAACTTCTGACACTCATTATATATTTAAAAGTAATCAGCTCAAATTTACTAATGGATATCTAGACGGCTAATAAATAAACTAAAAGATTCCGAATGTTGTGCATTGAGTCTAAGAAGAATTAACTGCGATGTACAAATACAAAGTCAGCTTCTCTTAATACTATTAAACCAACAATTTCTACTATTAACACAAATCAATTTAATGGGTGATTAACACAAAAACTCAATCATTTTAATATGCAGTTTTATTCTTAATGATATTATTTAATGCGATAAATAGATTCTAGTATATAATTGTATTTTGTACCAAAATTATAAATACATTTTAACCTTTATTTGAAAGATTATTCATCCTATTTATTGTGTTACTATTAACTATTTTTCCTATGTATCTAGTCAAAATTTCGAAATTTAATTATTTGTCTGCTGTTTTTTTATATTTTTGTTGTTTTTTTTTATTCTTCATCTTTTTTTAATATTTTGTAAACCATCGTAACGCATTAGATTATCTGTTAGGTACGATGGTTGTATGTGTAAAAAAGTAATAAATAAATGAAGAATGTTTACCTCATATTTAAGCCAAATCTACTTATATTTTTTCACTATGATATTCAATAATATATTACAATAAATAAACGCTAACATTGTTTGATTCTCTTCTTGTAGATATGATTTGGTATTTATCGAATATTTAATGTTTAATTTTAAAAAATATTTAAAATCTGATTTCATATAAAAAAATGAATGATCGCGTTGAAATGAGACAAATCTGTGCATGTAAGACTCAATCCTAATATTCTGTAATATTTATTAAAAAACTTATAGATTTTAATACGAATTTTATAAAATTCAAACCCAATTACAATTTTAAATAATAATCAGCAAGGGTTTTGTACGAGCTGTTATTTGATTATGCAATTTATAAAAAGTACTTACATCACGCTTGAAAGTGAAATTTTGAATTAATTTTGGTTGGCAACTTACCTGAAAATAAAAAAAAGAATAAATTAAAATGTTTGTCATTGGGAAATACTTGGTTAAAATGTTATAGTATTTCATTTATGAAGTATGTTATAGTATTTCATTTATGAAGTAAGCAAAAAAATAAAAATAAATAATAATATGGTATCTGTGTACATTGTGTGGTATTAAATGCTGGGCCAAAACAGTATAAACGGTTCAGTTTGTAAATAGTGCAAGCAGAGAGAGGAATATGGGGAATAATTTAGCTGGAGTAGCCACTTTATACAGTGGTTGATATTTTAGGCCTTAGGGCTCTCGATATTGGTTTGGCGTAGCTGAGCTACACCTGTTACTACAACTACTGCTACTAGTATTGCTGATGATGCTTCTGGCCAAATGTCAGTCCCAATAATCGTTGTTACTGGACCCTTGTCCCCCACAGCATTATCTCATATTTTTATAATAAAATAACAACACAGTACACAGCTTTGATTTTCAAATATTCAAATTTATGGACATGGAATTGTATTTACCCTCAGTTTTCATGTGTATTATGGACGATGGAAGTACAATTCATTCGATATATATATATATATATATATATATATATATATATATATATATATATATATATATATATATATATATTAAATTATAAGTCAATTATTGATAAGTGTACTAATCGCCTCGATAAAAAGTATAATTGAGGTCATATTAGAAATTCGAGAAAAATTAGAGTCCTGCTTGAGGCAAATAATCATAATTTAAAAATGCAATATTTATTCTCACAAAAAAGGATTAAAGTTATTACAATTAAGTAGCACATACAAATAAAGAAGTTTTTCACATAATGAATCAGAATCTAAATATTTATATAAAAAATATAAAATGAGAGTTGTGTCTTTAATATTCAACTACTCTTAAAGACAACTTCATTGAAAATTTTAACGAAAATTAATTGATAATGAATTGTGAAGACTGTACTACTCTAGTTTATAAACAATAGGATTGTAAAAATACAAGGTTAATAGAAAATATATGTGTTTATTATGAATATATATGTACACATCTTGCGTAAATTTTAGTAATAAAATTGGGAAGCGGTTACTCTTAATTAAAAAATAATAATTTAAATTCATTATTAAGATTGTACTTAGACAAAAAAACATTCTTAAGAAGTTGAATGTAACAATAAATCATTGTAAAATTCAATAAATTACACGATTATCACTTCACAGTTGCCGACCCTATAAAATATAAGGTATTCAGAACAAAGATTTTATATTGAAATTTCATAAATTCCAATTAATTATTAAAAAAATGCTTCAACGGTGTTTATTTTCAGGCGTAAAATTAGAAGCAGGCTAAGATTCTTGGGATATTTAAGTGACAGGCCCAAAGGCGACGCTGAATTCCGTATCAAATTATTTATGTTGCATAGTGTAAAATCCGACGATCAAGAGAGTATACTTAATTATCATCCACAGCACGGTGATATAATAAAAGTGTCTTTGTATTATACATGTTTATATAAAGTCATAGGCTTATAGTAATGTAAATGCAGTGGAAACATTTTCTGTAGCAATTACGTTGTGGTTGGCTTAGATTGGAAGACCAAGAAGGCTATTAGAAGACGGTATGCGACTCTTCTATACTCTATTACACAATGCTATTTTCTTAAGCGTCTCTATTTATACTTAAACCAAAACAATCTCACCCTCATAATTACTCCCCAATTGTTCAATTTCCACTATTTCATTACAAATACAATTAATCGTCCGGAGCGTGTACTAAAGTAAACAGTGAAATATCTAAACAGCCGCACTAAATAAATTGTACCCGCGAGGAAACTCTTCACAAAATACATTCATTATTATCTTTAACATAAAATAAAATATTTAATCACCCCAATCAGTCTTTTGTATTGATATTCTACCAAACTTTTTTAGAGAAGTCCATGAGGATATTAGATAAAAAAATATAAAAGCAAATATATCAGATTGAAATAAGAAACACTAGAAACCGTAAGATCATTTACGACTTGTCATGCGTTAGAATTTTTTTTTTTTGCCTTTAAACAAATAATTTAAAATTATAATAGACACGATACCTAATAAACCCTATTAAAAGCTGAATATATAAGGCTTTATTTTTCATGTGACATATATAAATTTTATTCTATTTATGATGGATCAATCAAGATAAAACGTTTAGTTTAAATAACATAACAAATTCACCATTTAATTACGTTTGCAAATTTGAAACTAAAATATGCTTTTTCAAGATAAAAACTAAGTAATTTCTAACTAAGATTTTTATTTAATTTTAATTAGTTACACGTATATAAATATTTTACCAACGGACTCCAAAAATACAATAAATAAGAAAAGGCCTTTATTATACTGTTATACGTTTTTTATTGGTGTTGTAGGTGTATTTAAATTTCGTTCGTAGTTTTTGTATTTTCTCATATTTCTAAGAATTGATTAATACAAGTATCAAATGTCAAATATTTTTTTATGGGGTAGATTCTCATTGCATTATCAATCGAATCGAAATATACTTTTCTAGCTCGAAGGCATAAATATAATATTGTATTATTCAATTTGAAAACCAGCAAATCTGCTAAAAGGATTTTATATTTAATGAGTTTGTCGTGTATAATATAATGTTTATAAGATGTACGGTGTAGGAAAGATTTAATCTGTGTTGTGGAAGGTAGTGAAGTGTTCCCTGGGGATTGTATTGCCAGAGTATAGTAGTATGGGGGATGCAATCCACTCAAGGAACATCTTCAGTAGTTGGAGACACATTTTAATGATCGTCACGGTAAGTAATAGACCTCATCACCTTGATTAATTGAACCATCGCCCTTAACATATTATCGACACGTACATATATTCAGTCAAATAATGCAACACTAAGCATATTAAAACAAGCCATGAATAAATCATCTTTGACTGACATCCCATTATCTTTCACTAAGCCTGACTGCCTTTAAACACACTTTATTATTATTTTCAAACAAAACCATAAGATTTCAAGTGCCCTAACAGCGACACTCATAAATGCAATATTTTGCAGAACTTTTCAATATTCTCTATGCACGTGAATATGCTCATGAAACTTTAGCTATATTCTGCAACCAAAAACAAAAATGCAAAACTTAAATACACATTATTCATAATCAGTACTTAATTTTTTTGTACCTATCCATAAAAATAATACTTTTTTTTTGAAAAATATCACGCTAATTCGATAGGTCAGTAAAACATTAAATTATCTACATTCACATGTTAAATTTGTCATTTCCTCTAAGCTTTATATATAAACAAAGAATGCATCAATATCAAAAGCTTATTTATAAATATATTATGTAAAAATATATTATAATGTCATTGTCTAATATGGCATATTAATAATGAAAGTCAAACCTTTATGTTTGCACAAAAAATGTATAACAATTTAAAATTGTTACTTTATAGATACGTTTTTATATTAATGACGTTTTTATATTATGTAATAAAGACATCCATATACATAAGAACTAACAAAGCAGCTGCATTTTCTAAAGGCATTATCTACAAGGTAAGGACGATTATAATTTTAATTTATATCTCATCCCGCGTGAATAACATATTAAAAATATTTTGTAAGGATTTTGTAGCTACAAATTCTGTGGTCATAGGTTCAAATCACGCCCAAGGAATTGTTTTAAAATTAATTTGATCGATTATTAAAATTCCGATCGATCGTCTTGATTCAGGCTTACTCTGATTGCCTGTATTGTAAGGTAAACACTGATTATTAAGTCGATGACCTGTGTAACTATCATAGTAATAGTTAAGATCACTGACAGACAATTAACACGTTGTTGTGTATAAAAACCCTTATTAAAAAGCTCCTCGGGGCATATATGTTTAAATATATAATGATGAAGAGATGGTATGGTAACAAACATGAGGTTGTAATGTAAGGCTAGCGATAGCGGTACATATCGAAGGCGAGTACTTTATTAGGGAGCCCTTAATACGAGGCAGGGAAGTCTGCTCACGAGCAAAGTTCCTTATTCAAGAAGGTCTGTGTGGACTAGCTTAAAACTTGTCCTCTTCGGGGGATGGGGCGTGAATAAAGGATTAAAACTTGGGAACATCGCGACCCATCGGACCCATCCGACGCAATATTCAAAATGCCTCCATTATATCACATCCATGCCATTATTATACTCCTAATCACATATCTAATTCTGGGCCTATTCACGTCTATTTATCTGAAATTCACTACCGCTTAGCTGGATAATATTTTATTATTACATTACTTATCATTATTATATTATCATCTATATTATGTATTTTAAGCAGGAAAGAATTTTACCCAATGTGAAGAACAAATTTTTACAATCGGCCAATGCTACTAGGAGATCGGGAATAATTTTAATAAAATCCCGATCAAACGTCTCGATTCAGGTTTACTCTGATTTCCTGGTTTGTAAGATTAATACTGAGGCATTAATAAATTTAATAACCGACAGGTAAATTCGATGAAATGGTCTGAATCTAACTTAACCAAACATTTTCTAAAAAAGTTCTCCCGGGTGTATAAATAGACAATCTATAATTATAAAATTAAAAACATTATAAAGTATTTTATAGTAAAACATAGTAAATGTATAAGAAATTTCAATGATCAGGTTAACAATATTATATGGGTAATTTGACAATTTTTATCATTTAATAATTTTTGTTAAGTAGTAATAAGCTTCTGAAATGATGGTAATTTTTCATAGACTACAATTTTATATTATTACATATAAATATTAGATAATTTGAATAAAACATTATAAACTTAACTTGTGATTGTAATAAATCAAAGTGTGTTTATTACTATTTTTATTGGTTACACTTAATTGGTGAAAATAATTTGTTCTGTAAAATCAGACAAAAAATATGTCTTAATATTTGTAAATAAAAATCACAAGTAACAAGGCTTAAAAGATAAATTGAACTGCATGAAAATGATGGTAGTAGTAAGATAGTAATATTTATTTGAATGTAAAGTGATGTCGTAGTATTCGGAAGTAGCTTGAACGCACTTAAGGAAATCCACTGTGGATGTGTATGTATAAAAAGGATATTTGTGCGGTTAAAAAATTCAAGAAGAAAGTGTGATGGCACAGCAAAAGTGTTTCAGGAATATGTAATGTGCTGAGTCCAGCAGTAACCACAGTCTTCCACCATAAGAAGCAAATCGGGGGCGCTAAAAGCTTTGCAACCCTCACCACGGTCAACACCACGGGGTGGATACTAAAATATACCCTTCCATACATTATAATTATATATTCAACTAAAAATACCACATATTTCTTGAAAGTATAAAATAAAGCGGATTCGAATTAAAATCCTGGGCGCAAAAAAATGTATATTGGGTATTTGAAAAGGGTGTAAAATTGGGATTTTGTCGTCTCTGTGAAGCCAGCGTCTTTTTTCGAGGGCTTTACATTTGCATTGAACGCGAGAATCCTTCGACGCTTTAAATAATTTTACAGTAAATTTTCGAAAATATTTCTAAAGCCATGTGCAAATATTACCCAAGCATAATAATATATTATATAAGATGAAATTTTAATAAGAGTGTCGTAATTGATTGGGTCAACCTAAAAAGGCGATGTTGTTTTATAGAAAAAAATGTATAATTTATGAATATGAATAGGAAATTTGTATATTTATTTGCATTATTTTACTATACATTTTTTTTTATAAAATATCATTTACATATAATGTTTTGATACATTATGATTCGATGTTACAATATTAAGTTACATTATTAAGTCTCTTACTTATTTTAATACCGAGTACAATCAATTGGTTATTAAATTAATTAATAAGTCATAACATAATTTATGGGAACCAACTTATAGAACTGTAAATTTGCATATATTAAATACATAATTATTATTTTATTAGTATTTTTTTTAAAAGGCTGCTTTTTATTAATTTGATCGGGTTGAATTAAGTTTTTTTTTTTGATAGTGAAAGCATTTTTATATAAAATCTTTTTTATATACAATAACACGAAAAATTATTATTAATTTGACGATTTTTAACAACGTGTAAATTCATTTTTTGTCATTTTAACTATTACTAGTTATACAGATAATCGACAGAGCTGCTCTGATTAACTTAATAATCGCTTCATTATTTGTCTTACAGGAACACAGAGAAAACTTGGCCAAAAACAACCAAATAATTTTTTTATATGATCGGGATTTGAACTAATGACCACAGTATTTTTAGCCTCCAACCTATTACACTTGTTTATATATTCTTCATAATTGTATACATATAAAATTTGTTGGAGAAAGTTTTGAAACTTAAATTAAAAGTGTTTTAAGAAACACTCTTGCGAAATTATGCTCATAAAATCCGTAGTTTTTATATAAGTAGTAAAATATTCAACGATGCACTAAATCCGAGGAGAGTGAAAGAAAAATGAAAAGGTTCAGTTCGCCGACACCCACGAGGGGTAGAGAATCTTTTTTCTCAAAAAATGGTAACCAGGAATGAAATTGTCGTCGGCGTCGAATCGAATTAGTGAGTGCATTGTGGCAAATTTGAAATCCCAATGGCAAGAATGTGTAGGTGTACCAGGAAAGGGATGTTGGTTAGGTTTGCTCCTCTACACTCTACACAATCTACACAGTCTACACAGTCTACACAGTCTACACTCTACGCGAATAGACATTTTATTATTGAGTTAGTCACAAGACTGCCGTAGTCAACCATCTGTAATCGATTGCGGCATTTCCAACTCACCACGCACCCTAAATAATATCTACCTAAATTATGAATAATCACACACAAATATTTAAATATTGCTCCACATCCAAATCAGATAGTTATTACTATTGCATTGATCGAATGGAAAACCATATTTTAGTGACAGTTCGAGTAGAAGTTTCTCTGCTGAAATGCATTAGTGTCATCCTTATTCCGAGTTTCCTCTATGTGAGACCACGAATGTTCATAACTCATACTATTTCATTCGACTTTAAATTGAGATTGGAGAATATATTAGTTTGCAATGACTTGAGTTCGAAGAATAACTAGCATTAGTTAAAAAAAACATTAGTTTGATGGGGTCGGATCGAGAAAAATATTAATAAAATACTTATCAATCATCTCGTTTCAGGTTTACTTCGATTAATTATAAAATAAATTAACGCAAATATCAAAAAGTACCCCCTTAAAAATACCCTACATATTTAATTAATACATAATTCTTCCCAATAAATAGAACGGAAAAAATCACATATTTTTTAAATGATCATATTACTTATTAGGAATTGTACAAAATTAAGTTCACGTATGTATATATTTTGCATTAATTAATAATAAAATGATAAATAATAAAATACTCTTATGAGCTAGTTTTAGGTGTAAATAATTAAATTGATTTATGTAAGTTTTGTAGTAAATTGTGTAGAATTACTTAGTCATTGAAGTAAATACAAAAAATTGTCTCACCCAAGAAATATGTTACATATATATAGTTTTAAGCATAATACTTTGTAATCATTTTTTTACAAAGTAGTATGGTGAGTCTATTGTTGATATTATTTATTAATCCTTATATTTGCAAATGGGTTTTTATTTTTTCCCATACTTTTTATTATTTATTAAAATTTTTAGTACTTCTCATAGGTAAAAAGATTTATATACTCTGTACACCTAAATCTAATTCATAAGATGTTTCGTATTATTCAAACTATGTAAAATTAAAATAAAATAAATAAATTGTAATACTAAATAAAATTGAATGGATGCACGAGAGTTTTTTTATAGCTTTTAGTATTATTTGAAAAAAAAACGAATTTTAATGTTGTTCTGGTTGTTACATAATGAATATTAGGAGTAAAGCTATATTGTCAGTATAATAGTGGTGGTAGGGTGTAAATGAGTACATAAATTAAAGGTAGAAGGGTGTCACCTTGCAGGACAAGACCCACTGTTACACGATACTACACCCTCATAACATACAACAAACACTACACAGCTTATTTGAAATAAAATATTATATTAAATACTCGCGTATGGGAATAGTTTAGTGGTTCCCAAGAAGAGTCTAATGTGGATTTGTTATCTGTGATCTCGGCAAGGTGTACACTAGACGGCATATGGTGTTCGGTACATTATCATGGTGGAGTATAATAATAATAATATTGTAGAAGTATGTATACAGTGGGATGGGTTAGGGAAAACAAAGGTGAGAAATTGTGAGCATTGTGTGCAAGGAGGAATGGTTACCTGATGCCGACTCTATATTACGAGAAACGAGAGCCTTTACGAACTTCTAAGTCTTAATCAAAAGACACACACATTCTCTGGGAATTTAGCAAATATTACATCTCCTCTGATTCCTGATCCCAGATACTATCAATATAATATTAATGAGTGTATATATGATCCCTTGCACATTCTTTCATGTGATATTTTACAGCAGTAATGTATAGAATACAATCAACGGAAAATACTTCTTGTTTTATAGACAGATCTTTGAAAAAAATCAATAGTGAAATAAACCGCTGACAATAAAATCAGATAAACCAATTAAGTCATAGTTACATGGCATTCTTTGTTATTATTATGATTTTAAATAAAAAATATCTACTATCTACTGTCACAATTTCTCTTGTCTAAAATGCCGCATATTGAATTGAGTCTATCAGAATATTAAATTTAAAATCACTATAGAAAAAAGACTAATCTAATTTAAAGTAATGTAAATAAAATCAAATGTGCTTCCAAAGTTTATTTTATCAATGGAAATTGATTACTAGGAAGAAATAAATTACATAGCAATTAAAGTGAATCAATCAATCACTCAACTAATTCAAATTTAGTTTCACCCAAACAAACTATGATGTTTTATGATTATAGTTTTGTTTTAGTTATTATTTATCTCTAATATTTTTTATGTGTTATATTAAATAGCAATGCGAATCCAATTTAATATACTAATATGTAGCGAAAATTTTTATGGCAGTTGACTCTCTACTTATTAAAAAGTTCAAAAGGACCAATATAAATAATATAATTAAATATAGGATTGTGCTGTTTTATACATACTGAAATAAAATGAATAATCTGGAGAGATGACGTTTGCTTGATATAATTCTTTCCTTTTTCATTGATTAATTCAGGCCTTTGATTAGGCTTAATTTATTACTGTCGAAGTTCTTGCAGGGAAATTTAAAAAAATGCCATTAACATAATCTAGCCCTCTTTTAAACTTTTAATGATTTATGTCTATGTAAGGATTCCCGTGGTTGTTGGATTATTTTTATGATTATGATAAATAATGTGAAGCTCGTCGTATGTGTATACATTTATTTTGTAAAAAAACACTTTATGCAAGACAAAGGCGCAATGAAATATAAGGAAAGAGAGGGAGGATCCCGTGGCAAATAGTCAAAGTTAATATTAAATTAGCTTGAGATATAATACGATATGATATATTATGATAAGATGATAGGAGTGTGTGTGCTGGAAGAGAAAGACCCTCATAATGGCGGACATTTATCATAAGAGTGGTGGTTATATTGTGTGATACAGTATTGTATGAAGTTAAACGAATATAAAGTGAGTAATCCTTGTTTGCCTCTCAATACATTACGTTCACCTCATATCAACCTGGATTTTATTACATTTATTCAAATTATTGTAGACCATAATAGCAAACATATTATATCAATACATTATAATAGACTTTTTTATAAACTTGCTACTTAAAATTGTTAATGGTGACTTAAGAAGAATAAGAAAATGAACACTCTTTATTTTCTTATTTCTTATTCTATTAGGGAACTAAGATCAATAGTATCAAAAATATTGAATTGTTATTTACTTATAACTATCTACGATTTCCATACCTTTAAATACGGAACAAGAATAAATCAACGCAATTTATGGAAAATACATTCAATTAAATTATTGGATTCTATGAAGATGATTAAAATTTACCAAAATAAGTAATTGATTGCAGGCATTGAACCTTCGTCTCTCGGATTTCAGCCAAATTCAAAGGACTCGGTTCAATTCCCGCAAATGACGTGTGGTATAATAAAATATTTAATTTTTCAGTATTATTTCAATTAAATACACTTCAATTCAGTGTTTTTAATTTTCTAATCGGACTTAATTAAATTTAAAAAAATATCGGATTAAAATGGTTTTTACTGGAACTTTGATTAGATTAATAATGTATTGTAATAAATAAATGTCAAATTTATAAGTAAGTGAATGTGTGTTATTTGACCCAGTTTTTGTGAAGCTTTAATATAAATTGTACTGATCTCAATTTGTATTGGATATTGGTTGTGAAAAATGTTTGATGTGAAGGTAATATTTGATTTGAAAGGAGTAAGTTGCGATGTGCGTCATATAGAAATGTATGAAAGATATTTGGTAGAAAGTAAGTATAATATAAGCTGCGAGGAAACGCGATTTGATGTTCGTATTTACAAAAGTGGAACAAGTTGTCCACAAACTGGTATGATGCGAAGAGGCATCCCGAAATCACATAAAGTCCTTTGAAATATTGGAGCATGAAATATTCAATACGAAGCTCTCCCACTTCAAAAGGCGTGGGCCTTTCCTTTCGACAACATCACCTCGTATATTCTCAGCCCGAATATACTGCAAAGAAAGTATGTGAGACGAGGACCCGCCGACGTTTTAAAATATTCCCTGAACAAATCCGCCGCCAGATTTAACCTTCGTTCCGTAAAAGGTTGGATTTGGACTAAATCCTCCCTTATTGATTGAAGATAGGCAGTGTTTTGTATGCTCTCAGGTTTCGCATCACGAACGCATATTTCTTTCAGACACATCGATCCCAGATCGGCTCAAATATATTGCTCTATTATCATATAACTCACATCATTTATACTATGAACAAGCCTTATTAAAATATACCCTTAACCATTTTCAGCGAGCTCTTATGTGACCCAGTGGATAGTGTAACGGATTCGACTCCCGGGTTTCATGGAGTCATTTGGTAGATCTACTAGATCTGAAGGACTCATTGCTGTGTGGTGGCCTGGGAAACCACCACGGTATTTTTTATTTAGCTTATATAATATGTACTTTAAAACACGTCAAAGATTTTGTACGATAAGCGCTCATACTGTTTATATATTTAAGATATTACATGATCAATTCGGAATTCGGAAGAGTTTTTGAAATTCTTGTTTCTCTCGAGTATTGGATTATTGAACATTTTAGTGTTGCAGGTAGACACAGCCCACGTATGTGTGAAGTATACGTATATTATGCGCATGTACATACAAGTTACCGGCCACTCTCAAATATATTATATAAATTTAATATAATATTGGTTTTTTCATTCAAAAAATCAATAGTTTACTATTAAAACTGTAAAAATGAACTGAAGAAGGTCATTTAAATGACGGATTTGGTAAATTGATAAATAGTTGTTTATACAGAGTGCACCAAAAATATTTTTTTATCCTATTTAAAGATAAAATCCATTAATTAATATGGAATCACAGAGAATTCTCTAACGGGTCACCCAAGTGGAAATCAGTCAGTCAATTTGTAATTCAATAATAATTGATATTTTGGCATATTCTACATCTCGTTAAAATGATGTCGCTCTCTTATTGTTTCAATAAAATAAATAGATTATTTTTAGTGCTAAGGTAAATGTTTAAAGGATTTTTTTAAATATGATGATGATGATGAATAAATGTATAATTTTGGGGTGTTTTTGAACAGTGTATAATAAATGCAGATAGGTATGTGAGAGTATTTTGTAAAATAGATGTATTGTGAAGTCATACGTGATAGTTGCACGCGTCACGTACCACAACTTTCGCTCTTGTACCGTTTGAGAGGAGGACCGGGAAAAAACTGGGAACATTCCTGTTTTTTGTCAGCCAGCTTGTTTTTTCGGTCGTTTGAAAAACGTTCTCTGTTCTGGTCGATCAGCTCGTCCAGTCCAAATGTGACTTTGAGTCGGATTCCAAATGAATTTCACAGTCCATCGGTTTTGCCGGTAACCCACTACTACTATTATAATGGTCATCGTTCTTACATCAAAGATACACCACTCAAAGCATCATCATTAATTAAATAAACTAATATAAACTTACACTGATATTTAAAATAAAAAATATGCAAACGCTATAAAACGCAACCATAAAAAAATCGCACTATATGATACACGTTTTTTTTAACTGAGAGCAGTGAACACAAAAATCAAATTATTTTGATTAATAAATGAATTGAAAGATTTTTTATCAACTGTTTTTTTTGAGCCAACGTTTTTAATTATAATCTTAAATTAAATTAGAATACAAATGAACCATTTCCACTTGACATTTTCATACACCAAATTTTAATATACAATCCACAATCTCATACATGGTCAGTGAAAAATACATAAATTAACAATTAAATATATTTTATAAAATATTTTTGACATCAGTTGAACAAATCAGAGATCTTACACATTTTAATATTAAATTAAATTTTATGAAAGATAAATAGTTCCAAATTACGAATGAATTAACCTATTTTTTTAGGAATTATTTTACTTTAATACACTTTTTATGTTTATGCTTTATGCCAACAACCTCATGATATTTTACACCTTAGGCTAAGAAATATATTTCCACAATTACAGTTTCATATTCGGATTTCTCCTATAAAAGCACAAATCTTATTTCAACTCCAATGTTATTGTCAATTTTAAAGTGTTTAAAATTTTTTTTTGATATTTAATTACAATTTTTGGACGGACAAGTTTTTTTATATTTTTATATAGTATTTTTTGATGGGGTGAATGTATAGAGTGAAGGTTTATTTGTGAGGTGGTTGAATGGAAGCGGTTTTGAAAGGTGTGGGGTGAAAAGTGGGTTGAAGAGGAAAGCCTGCATCTGACATCTATCGAACAAAACATCCAGCTTTGCAATGCGCACCAAAGAATAAGTACAGACTTGTTTATTTAGTCTAAAAAATAATTATAATTAGGTAGGTACCTGCTTCCAATGCGTGGCATAGAGCAGTGCGCCGCCAGCAAGCAGAAGCAGTTGGAAGCGCGACCGCGTAAGTAGAAGCCTCGCCAGGGTTGTCTGGTATAATATAATCAGTAGGTGTATTTAGGCTGTAATGTAATAATGATCATGTGAACTTAATGGTGTACGATAGATGACTGTTGTGTGCTCAACAGGCTGCATGGGCGGGCCAGTATGAGGGGCGGGCGCGGCTGCGCACCATTAGCCATGGAATACTCTCGTCACCATGGTTACCGCCCACTGTCATCACTACTCTCATCTGATGCAACTGTGCCGTCTTATAACACCCCCATTAATTATCCATTACCTCCTAACCCAATACGCCAAATACACTTATCCAATCCAACAAATCACTGCTCATATATCTACTACTTAAAAATTTAATTCATGACAGGAGAGTGATTTGCTGATTTGGACTATCACCACCATTCAATGAATTTGTTTACACATTTTTTATTTAAACTTTATCCAGATGTAATTATTATTTTGATGCATTTATTAACGTATTATGTCCAAACAAATTTGTTAAAAAAAATTCACCATATTTTATTATACTTTTTCAATTAATTGGATATGATTATTTATAAAAAATATACGATAACCATGAATACTCATTATAAAACCTAAAAAGAAAAGTCTGTGCGGCTGCAAATACTGTAGTCATGGGATAACATCCCGTCCAAGCAAAAAAATGATTTTATTGGTAATTTCGACTTGGATATGGGGAGTAATATTAATAAAAGTCCCAATCGATGGTCTTCAGGATTACTATGACTTTCTGGCATAAAGGAGGAATCAATTAATTAAATAATTGAGCCCGACATAACAGCTTTGTCTGTCTGTCAACCCTGTAGCCTAACCTAATCTTTATATAACCTAACTTTTATATTTTAAGTTGTTATAAAAACCTTATTTAAAAATTGAGTTAACTACCATTTGAAAATCATTATATAGTTTCTTAACTAGGTAAGAAGATTGTATACATCATATAATATTTATTTTGCCAAGTTATTCGTTTTTATTTTTATTTGATCGTTATAGTTCATGGAATGCATTAGTAAGTAAATTGACTAGTGAATGAAAACATGTCTACAAAACCATTGAAGATAAAAAATTAATTAACCTCTGTATACCAATCATCTATGTTTGGATGGCTCAGGCTCATCCTGAGATGATTGGTACATAGAGGTTAATTATTTTTATTTCGGACTTATTTCGCTTTAATATAATGTTAAAATGTGTAATATCTCTAATTAGTTCGACTGATCCAAGTTTATTTTCATTTTTATGAAGATACTATACAATTATATAAATAAATCTAAATAATCTAAAGAGTATTATAATGGTTATTGCTGAATATAATTGAAATGGTGTAAATGCATTGGTTTAGCATGCATCGGAAGAACTAATAGCAGTTGCAAGGCGGAATAATAATAGAATAGTAAAGGCCGGTTAACGAAGAAAGGTCTGTATGTATGTATGTATGTAGTGTATAAGGTAACAAAGATAACGACCTCGCATAACGATAATGCATCGGCCAACATATAACGACCGTCCAAATACACGTAAAGCGAAGCACTTACTACGCGGCGTAACTCATATACCACGATCTCTCTTTATGTCTCTCTTCACCCTGCATACAATCATATTATCACAATTATATCACCACTCCATACTAACACGACTTTTACGATATCTATTTCGTTTTAGCACCATTTTATTACACATCACTAAAATATCCTTCTTTATACAATCAATTAAAAGCAGCTCAGATTTATTATCAATCAATAGTAAAAAGGAGGTTTATTTGATTTAATCATTTAAAATATTGATTTGAGAACAGTTGAATTTTTATTGATTAATATCCATTAAAATAATTGATCAATATAGAGAAGATTTATTGTGTTTTAATAAAATTGAATTAATAATTTACCACATGTGAAAAATAATAATTTAGCTTTTTAAAATACGTATTGGTTAAAGAATATTTTAATAAATAATTGTTATTAATTAATAAGTATTAATTTATGTGTAAATCAAATTGCCTATCTTTGAGCGTCATCGCCGCGAATATTTTTTTTAAACATTTGATTGTATATAATTTAAAAATATACCGTAGTAAAAGGAATAAGATGCAATAAATATTGATGTGAATCATGGAAAAGTCATTCGGAATGTTTAGGGAAAAGATTTATAATTGATGGTGCGACTCGCGTACTTTTTGGGTGTGAGTGATTTTAAAGTTAAATTATTAACTATTAAAAATTCCAATTATAATCACCTAGTTTTTAAATATATATGAAGGCCAAAGGGTCATTTTAAAAATTAATTAATAAAAATTGATAAAAAAGTTATCCGCAATAATTAATAATAAAAATAAGTTATCCGTATCGTAGAAATGATTGCAGAGCAAGTTGCTTATAAATGTATTATTTAATAAATATTGCACTGTGGATGCACCGTTGAGTAATGTGACAAATAGCAATAGTGCTGATGGTGTTTACCAGTTTTGGGTGTGTGTGTGTGTATGGAAGTCGTCTTTTTTAAGAGCTCCATCCATCTTTGGAAGGGCAATATTCAAGGCGGTGGAGATATACGGCGTGGTCATTTTATTGACTTGTTTACTCCCCTGGCCCCGGTGAGAGATGCCACCCCATAACTACCACCCTAAATCACCCTACACCACCATAACCACCCCTGCAATATAAATGTACGCCCTACCTGCGTGCATGCACTGATTTATTCACCTTTATTTCAAACATAACACCTCCACAATTATCACCAGATCATCTCATCTAATTTATTCACATTTTATACTCATCACTCTATGCTTCTATAAGAACACTATATAAAATCATGTTTTAATATATCTGGTTGCACTTGCCTTCAAATACAAATATTGATTAATTGTAAGAGTAAATAGATTACTCACATGTCACTAAAAACTAAAAATATAAAATACATAATGAAATAGTAATATGAAACTATGTCATTGTTTAAAAAGTAACACTCTATGAAACATTCATTGAAAAATATTGTGTATGAAGTACGGTTAGTCGTGAATTGAAAAATAACATCAGGCAAACGGCAGTAAAAATAATGGATTGTGTGTGACAAAGTATGC
Source organism: Agraylea sexmaculata (assembly GCA_022606485.1). Classification (NCBI taxonomy): domain Eukaryota; kingdom Metazoa; phylum Arthropoda; class Insecta; order Trichoptera; family Hydroptilidae; genus Agraylea; species Agraylea sexmaculata. Next base: position 47,354 of record JAGTTH010001956.1, read on the forward strand.
GGTCCGAAGGAAAAATATTGAAAAAGATTTAAAACACGTACAGCATGCAACAAACATTTTACAAAGAGCAATGTTGTACGTGGTACCGACAATATGCCGAAATCACTTTGGAACATAAAAGACAGATCAAATTTCAACCCTTAAAACGCGCAAGGGTGTGTCACACAGACAGGCTATAAAGACAAAAGGGTCTGATCGATTGTGTCATAGGTGTAGAAACTGAGGAAAAGCTATACAAGTCGAGTGTACCACTTTCCAATCAATACTTTTTCAATTTGATAAAAGGCCTAACGGAGTGCAAGGTGGAGTGAAAACAATACGGGGATAAAAGATCGACTTCCACTACAAAACCCCCCCCATCTACACCCCTCGGATTGCTTCTTCCCCCACTCTCTTCTTTACATTTCATCCTTTAGCGATTCTGTGATCTGTTTGAGATTTTTAGCTGACATTTAAATATGAAAAGACCCACATTATATTATACTCGTGTAAAAACATTTTTTGCGAGAGTCGCGTGTCAGCAGCACTCGGAAGTGTGAGGCGGGGACTTAAGACTAGTAGTCGACTTCCGACGCCTCGAAACTCTCAAATCTCAAATGAAAACTCGTCCCCGCCGAAAAGTTCTCACGAGTAAAAAAGCAAGTTTTTCTGCGACGTCGGCATTTGGCAAGACGCCCGATTTCTTCCCGTACTTTCCCATTCCTCCCAATACTTAAAATATACCTGCATGACATCAAACATATCAGTACCTATGCACATAAACTTGCAAACCATCAATTTGTTCAAATGTGCAATCAAGGTGAATGCACCATGCAGAGACGTGAATCGTTTCCACTTGAGACATAAGCCATTATTTTAATATATCGAGAAAACAAAAGTATACTTTACAAAATGGCCCTTATCTAAATTATGTTTTTCTTCATTCATTAGATCATTAACCCACTAGAAGTTTCTTTGTACATTGCTGTTTTGAAGAATAACGTACTATTTAATTAATCAAGAATGAGATCGTTTATTTGAAGGGTTTTCATATTATAAAAAAAATAAAATTCCACAAAAAATTAATTGCCTTTGACAAGTCTTAGTTTGTCATCATTAGAGATGAAATCTAAAATTGAAAATAATGGAGTATACATACAAAGCTTGATTTACCAAGACTTCTCTCAACACACCAAGCAATAAATATTTGGTCAATTTAGTGGAATAATTATTTTTTGGTATATGAATATCATGTGAAATAAACTTTATAATAATGATAATAAGTATACTTAAAAATATTGGAATATTATTGCTTTATACATGGATCGACGCACAATCTTTTTGACATTCACCGCAATATTTCAATGCAAATCTCTTAAAAAAAAATAAAAAAAAAAAATATATATATATATATATATATATATATATATATATATATATATATATATATATATATATATATAGATAGATATTCTTGGAAAGAACCTGTGATTTCAATTCATAAAATAAACGCAACGTACATAAAAAAAACATTTTCACCAAAACGATCAAAGTCAATGAAATAAATAAAAAAATCGCAATTGATACAAACCACTTAGTTATCTTGACAGTAAATTAAGAAGATGTAAATAACTCACCTGAAACAAATAAATAAATAATATTAGTTCAAAAAGTTAGTTGTTAAAAAATAATAATATTGTATTTTAATGATGATTGGATAGAAAGTATCCGAGGCAGTATAAAAAATGTTTATTTATCCGAGTGACGAATGTAATTAGAGTGCTGGAAGAAGATGAAACGGAATAATAATTAATGTTAAAGTTTGATTTGAAGTGGCAACAAACTTTTTTTTCAGGTCCCAGCGGTGAAGTCGAAATTGAGCAAAGGCCGTCCGGGATATCATTCATCAAAGTTTATCAAGCTAAACCTGGGATTTTCTAATAAAAGTTCTTCTAGGCGTTAACAAGTGTTGCGCAAAAATTATTATGCGACTGCCTAAGGCTATTGCTTTTGCCTTACGAACCTGATTGATCGTTTCGACCCGCAACTTTTACCCACTCTTCTGTAAATATACATCCAAAATAAACCTGCTTAATCTTTGTGAGAATTCCAAATAATTCATTTAATCATATTTTTTATTAATTTTTATAAAAATATAAGGCTATAAATATTGTGGTTATGCGTCCAAATACTGATCATGTAAAAAAGTGATTTGATTTCCTGTATTGTAAGGTAAATACCGATTATTAAGTCGGTGACTTGTGTAACTATTAATAGTTAAGATCACCAAAAAACAATGAATTTACACGTTGTTGTATCTAAATACCTTCTTAAAAAACCCAATGAAGCTTATATAAATAAATAAATTTATTTGTCTGATTAGTCTTTACATATGCATATGAAAAGAATATAATATTTATATCACATTTATGTGAACAACAGCATATATAGCAAGGGATGAGAGGGGTATATTTTTACATTTGATAAATATAATGATGATTATTATAATAAGACTATAATAGTTAGGAGTTTTAAAATTATTTGCACATTCGACTTATTGATTTATTTTCGTTTTTAATAATTTCATTATTTATTAATATATACAAAATATCATAATTTGATAATTTGTTCTTTTTAGCTTTCAAATATGTATTTTTTTCAAAACAGTTCAATGTCATTGTTTTGGAACCATAAGCCTAATGAATATAAAAGAGATTTTAATAATTTATATTTATTTGCTAATAACATTTTAATTTTAGCTTGAATAACTGTGGTCCTAATTTAATTTAAGAACTATTTTGGTAATTTTCAGGATGTCTAACTAAATATTAGTTTATGAGAGGGTAAGTTGCCATTGAATTCTACATACATCAACTTGAAATATCAGTGCTTCTTTATTGTAATATATAGGTTTGATTTTTATTAATCATCCATCGAATTGTGATGAAAAAATTTGCATATAAAGAGCTTGTAAAGCAGTTTGTATAGTTTATTCAGAGATATAGTTTGGCGGTGTGATAGACGTGGAGAATGATTAATGGTATTATAAGTTAGAAGGATGGGTTGTAGGTTGTGGTATAATAATGAAGGCAGATGGTGCAAGATGGCGGTGTGAAAATCCCGTACAAATCTGACGATATATCGTCGATAGTGGTTATAATTTATCAGAGAGACGTTGCGACGTTGTAACAAGGACTACTGGAATATCACAACACAACCACCTGAGATCACTGCATCCTATTATCATATTACTCTACTATCATAATCTCTAATTAATATAGTCTTTGTTATATTATGTTTCAGTGAAATGAACACTCCGAATATTGAATAACTTTAGCAATCTTACTACAACATACTTTTGCAAGTTGTCTTCATCAACTAACTTATTTCAATATAATGCGAATACCCACACACTGTATGGAGCACATCATACTATAAGTTCATTTATTTATTTATATATGTATACGCCCCTAAGAGTACTAAAAATATATATTATAAAAATCATTATCAGATGTAAAAATGACATCTTGTTGAGTTTATGGAACTATACTTTTAATTTAATTTTATATATATATATGTATATATATATATATATATATATATATATATATATATATATATATATATATATATATATATATTTTCGATCCGAGGGGCATAAAAACAACTAAGTGATAATTCATTGTCTGTCAGTGATCTTAACTATTACAAGTTACACAGATCACCGACTTAATAATCAGTATTAACATTACAATAATGGAAATCAGAGTAAACGTGGATGGACGTGATTTTATTAATTTACTCCCTGATCTTCTTATAACCAATCGAATCATATGATATAATGAATTTATTAACAAATAATTTACAAAATCTCTCAAATGATCAATAAATTTGTAGAATAATACTTGATATTCACACTGATACTATTTTGTGTATTTTGAAGTTAATTGACTGGTTCGAAGTGTAATATAATCTATCCAATATATTTGTTTAGTGGAAATTCTTGAAGGGTGAAATTGACATAAAAAAGGTTTAATTTGAAATGTGATAGGGTGAACTTAAAGTAAATAGCTGTTGTTTAAGTAATAAAAAAACATCGGTTTATTGCTTTATTCGAATAGTAAAAGAATAATAGTATGTTAATAAATTTAAATGATTATCTTTTGAAATTAGCTTATTATGTTTTCAGTTGCAGTTGGCCAATACAATATTTTAAACATAGAAATATTACTGCGAAATAAAAATATAATACAAAAGGCATACTTTATGATGATAAATCTGTCTCAAGGTGGCAGTTTCCATATTTCATAAGAAGTATGTACGGCCACAAAACAATTTCGTCTCTTATTTTTCCTTTATCCGCGATTCACGAACGGATTGTTAAATTCTGTCTAGAGTCGAAATGATAAGGTTGAACATTCAATTTACAATGACAATGGAGAAGGCCTATTTGTATCTGATTAGGGGGGCTTAGTTAAAGAAAAACGTAAGCGAATCAATCTTGTTGTACACGATGTAATGAAGACAGTTTCTATTGTTAGGGATAAGAGTAAACTGGATCGACAGAGTGACTTCCTTCCCCCATTGAAACTCTCCTAAAGCCTCACATCTTAAGCTGTCGTAAAATTCGGCCTGCAACACAAAGGAGGACATCCTTTCTCTGTTGCCGTAAAACTATGTTGATTAAATATCGTTAAGGTGTGCTGAATTAAAATGGAAGGCTGACGAAAGTTGGTGTCAATTAAAAAAAAGTAATTAAGAGCGGGGATTTTAGTGGAAAAAAGCCGCGCTGGAAATTCATTTTCGGCGTGGCGACAGGGAGATTTTAGTGTAAAATTCAAAACAAAGGTGGATTGGTGCAGCAGTGGAAATGGGGTTGAAAAGTTTAATAAAGCCACGAGCTAATAGAGCCTGCATTTGTTCCCTAAAAGCTCCATCACCCACAGCCTGGACACACCACTCATTTTTTCGCTGCGACCTTTCCGCGCTGTATTATATTTTTCGTATAAAATTCCTCATCACTCCACCGGACAAATTTAATAAAGCAGTGGACGTTAGTCTTCAAATTAGATAACATCGTCTCCCGAAAGTGCCATTTACAATGACGGTGCCTTTACTTTAACTTCTTTCCACGTGGACCTAAAACTTTTATACCTATGTCCTGTAATTTGTCGTAACGCGATAAATTTCTCCAGCTCTCACGTTTGTCTGCCAACAATGCGGCCATTTTGTTCAATTGAGTTTTAATGAAATTTCGCAAATTAATGTCTGAAAACATATGCCACGAATACTCTCATATTTTATTAAACAGATGAAAAATAAATCCCCAGAGGGTGATTTTGTTTCAATGTGTATTAAATCAAACTAATGATTTCGTTAATTCATTTATATACGCCCCTAAGAGCATTTTTATCTTATAAATAATATATTTGTTTTAATAATCGTTATCAAATTTTAATTTTAATATACATAACTGTTCATGGTGATATGCTTTTTTATATATTTTTACACACATAATTTTAATTTATTTATTTACATATATATGCTCTGAGGAGCATAAAACAACAACGTGTTAATTCATTATCTGTCAGTGATCTTAACTATTATTAGTAACATAGGTTACCAACAGAGCGGCTCTGCCCGACTAATGGCCACAGTATTTACCCAACAATCTAGGAAATCAGAGTAAACCTGGATCAAGGCGATCGATCGGGATTTTTTTAATCATATGATTTCCGATCTCCCAGTCGTAATCATTGATCAATTAAAAAAAAAACTTGATCAGGATTGGAACCCATGACCACGGTATTTGCAGACACGTGCCTTTATATCTATTTATATTGATCCCGAGAGGTTTTTAAGCTATTACGCTATCCTCTAAGCTATTAAGCTAGTAAATAATTAAATTAATTGATTCAGCAAAAGTTCAGTATTTCAATGTAACAGACTAGAGTATTCAATAAAAAAATGCTGAGTGTAAATGCTGTGCAGTTAAAGGCAATCAAGCAAATGCACTTGGTTCGGTTTAGAAGTGTATTTTTAGTTGAATTAACGATTTCGGATGGAAGTGGTATGTGATGCAGTATTAGAAGGAATAGTAAAAGATAGAGTAGAGGATGGTAGAAGGCAGTGAAGAGGATTTATAAGGAGAAGGAGAGAGAGAGGCTGCAGCAAATACAATATACTTATACCGAAGTAGAAGACGTCTTCTGGTGTGTTTGCTGAGGATCTCCAAGCCAAATAACGTCGCATAACGATCCGTAATTGAAATTTGAATCAAGAAGCGTCCACCGCTTTGCTTTGCTCTGCTTTGCTTTACTTTGCTTGCTTTGAGAAATAGCTTCGATCAGTTTCGATGCGCGGCGAGCGAAATTCTATTGATACGATCTCCAGAGTGCATTTCTTATACTGAGAAATACATATACAATAAGATTGTGCTGTGTCACGTAATAATAATTAAGGATAATAGATACCCATCCATTGTTTTGATAAAAGATAATACGCAAAGCCCCGAAGGCAGCATTCAATATCGAAGGTACGGGAGATGTAAACAATAAACTGAGTACACACACTAAGGCAGTGTTTGTATGTCTTAATTTACTTGTGTGTTCTATTAATTTGCTATTGACTGGGATTATTATTGTGCTGCTTCCTAATGATGTCTAATTGATTGGATTCAATCGAAATTCGATCGGATTTAATACTCTGCTAATATTATTCTATTGACACTTAGTGGATTCTCAACGCATTCAATATGCTGAGGTGGTTGTAATATGAAAGGGAACTACTCACCCGTTTTGTTATTCGATATATATGGAAACAGTTTCATAAATTCTTTGATCCTGCGCGTGCAGTATGAAAACATTTGTCAGAAGATATTTTGAATGGATTCGGAAGTGAGAAAGAGTAGCGGTGCGACTGTGCGGCAGAAACAAATATCCGAAAAGTGCAATGTGTCTATTTTTTAGTGTCGACAATAAAGGCTGTAGTAGACAATTGTGAAAAGTACGAAATATGACTACAGTAAAAAAAGAAAGAATCGTGTTCACCTGAAAAACGGACTAGACCTGACAAAAACCCTCTACCACCCTTAATTGCGAGCCGCGAGACCAACTTATGAATATGGAATTCATTTTTTATAACAAAAATTTATTTAAAATATGTGTTCTTAATTTTATACAACGATGCGTCACTCAAGTGATATGAGATTTTAGGATAAAATAGTTCAGTTTTGTGAACCAACTAATACATTTTAATATATTTTTATACCGCATTAATCAAATGATTCTATAGTATTAGCGTGATGTTTGAAAATGGCTTGGGAAAACACGTATAAAATAAATGTAACATATTGTTGGAATAAGGGCGTATACTTAAATTGTCAGTTTCGAAATAATCGAGTAAAACATTTTTTAAATAATGTCTTTATTAAGAGGTAAATGTACAGAACAGAATATACATATATCGATTTTATCCAAAAACTTTAGATACAAATCTAACAAAAATAATTATACGAAAAAAGAGCGTATCCTGTATAAACACCTTAATTTCACCTCAGCTCTTAATTCAAAGTGAAATATAAATAAAAGATTATTTAATACCTTAACGAAAAGAATTACTAATTGGCAGATATTTTTATTTTCACAAACATAATTATTAACTCTTTATTGAATGTATTATTTATAGAAGATTTTAATGCGTCTTAGTCATTTAAATTATAATACCTAAATTTGATGCCATTGTCTATGTGATATTTTATTGTATTATATAAAAAAAATTTAATAAATATTTATTTCTACAATCGGATGATTTTGTTAATTTCCCCATAAATAACTTATTAAAATTCAACAGTTTTATTAAGATTAGTGTTATAATTTTTTAAGAGATTGTTAAATTAATTCAGGGTGAATTAAATTTCCTTAGTATGGTCACACTTTGTGTACAGAACTATTCTTCTAAAAGACTTTACTGTGCTTAAATAACCTAATGCTGGGTTTCGTCAAACAGACACGGGCGACTGATTCATAAAGGTGCGTCTAAGATACTAAAATACTATAATATTAAACTAAGCTTTGAAATATATAATATATTAGTATTGCTTAGTTCTATCTAACATAGTTGAAGTACAACAAGGCTTTACTACAACACGATAGATACCAGAATGCACTATTTTGGCACACACCAATACTACTTTTACAATACCATATTCAACACGGATTTCAGATATTCACTTCATAAATACTGCCAATACAACAGCCGCTTCTCGGACCTTAATGGGAAATAAACGACATTTCTGTCATATAAACTTTCACCACTATCCAGCGGGATCTAACTAGATATATTTGCAAGGTTTCTAACTAAAAGTGATATAAAAAAGGAGGAATTTATTTAGTTTTCTCATTTGCCGGTATTCTGTAATAAAGGAAGAGCTTCAGCATAAAAATGGCATACGAAAATAATGGATATTAATACTAGCTTAGCAATGACGGCTATTCTTTATCCCAATATTCAACAACTTCACACTTAATCTTAAAAACTGTTTTGTTACCCATGAAGTCATACAAAGTATCCATTTTCCATAGATTCGGTTTAATGAATATTCATTTTAGTGAAATGGACAAATACGCGTTTAGTATGATGTAAAATTTGCAGGTGCCGTCAAATTTTCACTCGCTTAAAATAAAAGCCTTTTAAAGCTCAAAGTGAAAAATGCACCAAACTACGTCTACCTGACATAAAGCGCAATATTTATCGTTTCCGTCGACCTTTCTATGCATTCTGATAATTCAAATTATAAATTTAAATAACCCTTTGTTTGCGCAGTATGTATAAATGAAAAACGGGTACGTCGTCTGGTGAAAGCAATTAACGAGAGGCAAACAGATAAAAGTATATTTTGTTTGGTCAAAGGAAACTGGGTGAGGGGGGTTGAGTACAAAACAAGCAAAATATCTAAAAAGCAATAATGTATTGAAAATCCGTGAATCCGTAATGGGGTAACATTTTTCAGGTGGCACAACGTCGACATGTTTGCTATGAATAATGTATGACTCCAATCATTCTGGTTGCACCTTAACTAGCACTATCAGACAAACCTTTGCAACGACACCTTGATATTATTATACTTATATTATATTAAATGCAAAAGACAGAAAATTTATTTGCAGTTTTCATTGGGAAGCCTATTTGGAGATTGTTACAGAGTACCCTTGTCACTAATGACTCGAGGTAGGTAAATAGCAGTACCTCTTCAAAATGGTGAACATCAATCTCTATTGTTGTATCGGAAAGGGGGATTTAGGAGTCCATTGAAGGTATTTTGTTGATACTCGTTATGGACTGATTAATAATGAATAATATTAAAAGGTGTTTAGTAATATTGAGAGGGTAATAAAAAAGTAGGTCGTTTGACAGGAAAGGGAAGAAGAGAAGCGCCCCTCTTTACCGCCGCCTAAATCGATAAGACCAGCTCGTATCCATGACGACGATCATCTTACAAAATAAACAATCTTCCTGCCTTCACTCTTTGCCCAACATGTCAATTTCGATGTCTTGTCAATAAAACACTTCAGCCCCTTTAATAATCTATCAATATACACCGTGTTTGATCAACATACACTAAACTACACTTGGATAACAAGATACCTCATGTAAGTCACCTAAAACTAATATTTTCTCTCCATCGAAACTCAAAATAACATTGCCTTTTTTTCTACACAACAAATGAATCGTTTAGAATAAAAAGGCACCAAATCCAATTGAGTAAAAGCAGAAAAACGTACATTTCATCTTTCGAATCAACATTTTATAACATCAAAATGTGGGAAAATTAAATTAATAAAAGGAAAACCGGATTTGTGGGCTTTAGATTCTAAATACCGTAAATCATATATCATTTCATACTAAAGTAGATATATACTATTAACGATTATTTAAATAACAAATTTGGTCTTTAGTGCAGGATGAAGTGAAAATAATAGAAAAAAATAAATCTTTTATTATCCCAAAAAATATAAACTACAAATAATAAATATTTTAATAAACAATTCAACGCGACTTGGTGGGTATATTTAGAATTTTATTAAATTAACAAAGCGGAAGAGTTTATCACAAACATAAGCAATAAACACCATAACAAAATTATTTTTAACTTTTCCACTAACCCCATTGATATAACATGTAAACAAAATCAAAAAGTGAAACTCTAACACTGAAATTTTCAAGGAATACTAATAAAAACAAATCTCTATCATATAATTTTCAATTAACACATTTGATTTTGTCTGTCTCCTTAGTTCTTAATGATTTTACTATATTTTTTTTATTCATATAGTATTAAGTATTTGTTTTTTATTTGTATTTCAGTAGTTCTACAAGTGGGTTTAAAGTAAATTATGCGATGATGTATAAATAATTTTAATTACCAATAGATTGTAACTCCGTATTAAAATAAGTAAGAGACTTGGTCCAAAAACCGAATATTGTAGCATTTAATCATAATGTAACAAAAAAATATATGTTAATTATATTTAATAAATGAAATTAACAAAGGATATCCGATTATAGGGTAATATGGTTGCAAGTGAAGAACATCAACGTGACAAAGAATTCTTCGTGAGAGCAAAAAGGGGTCAACAAAATCAAAGCACGAGTAGTAATAAAAGAATTGTACCAGCTTTTACTATACAAGCATTGCAAAAGAACGTCAAAGTGAAGCCTCCACCAACCTGTGGTATTTTTCAACCAGCACCTCTCAAGGATTCCAATTTCAAGAAGGCCTATCTCAGAGGAGAATTCCCAATAGCCATTGACTTTGATACTTTTGGAAAGCATATATGCTGGAAGGTAAGCTATTCGAATTTGTATGCATTCATTTAAAAAATTTATTCCGATGTGAATACGACAAAATAACACATATTCCACTAGGAATTGAATCAGATTCAATTAGGAAGAAATTAAACGCGTTTTGTTTCAGTCACTACAAACAATCGTTCATTAACAAACGGAGCGGAGTTCACATAATTTGTAGCGTCATTGTATTGTAAAAATTGTGTTTGATTCAGGTGCCGATAGAAAAGCTTGATTTCCACCATTATTTGCCGATGTTCTTCGACGGTCTCGTGGAGACGGAATTCCCCTACAACTTTTTCGCTCAAGAGGGTATCAAAGACATGGTGCGACACGGCAGTGGAAAAGTGTTGCCGGTAATTCCCCAGCTAATAATTCCAATTAAAAGTGAGTGTCTAAATGTTAGGCAATTCAAAGGGGTGAGTCCATGTTGTTAATTTTCAGACTCGCTGAACACTAAGCGTTGTGATGTAATATGCAATGTACTGAGAGCCATTCAGAATCTAGTTGTATCTTGTGACAGAGTTGGAGAAGCTTTAGTACCTTATTACAGACAGATATTGCCTGTCTTCAATCTCTTCAAGGATAAGAACTGTAAGTTCATTTCCATGCATAAACTCATTACACCTTCATGTTCGTTTCAGATTAAGTATTAAAATAGAATTTGGATATACATAATATTATGGTTGTACTTCTTTTATATTTTATAATGAAAATGCATACTTGAGAGTGCCTATATTGACAGAATGATTAAAATTTACTATATTTCAACCTTTATATTATATTTTTAGCCATAATATTGTGAATATTCAAATGCTCTTTTCCCTGAACTAACATTTATGGACATACGATCTACAAGCTGGACAAAAAACTCGACCATTTTTTAAATACAATGTGTGTTCAACATATCTGTTATTTTATTATATGTTACGATAATACAGAATAAAATCAAGGCAGTGATTTTTTTTACATTATTACATATTATGTATATGAATGATTCAGAATATAAATAATATTTTTTCAAATACTGGAAATATTTGATTGTAAAGTACATGTCAATCAAGTTGCTCATTTTTATAAAATGAATAAAAAAAATACTTACAATGACAGCACAGATGTTCGTAACGTTAACGTTAATTAAAATAATTTATTGTACAGTGTATCGTATATAAAAGTGTATTCCCTTAGCTATTAGGTATATGAGTACTTTCAGGCGTATCGCGTTCTTTCTATTAAGATTCTTGTAATACGATTTACTGTGTGAACGAAGAGGTTTAAGAATAAAGAGAAGGGAATTAAGTGTCGGTCGAAAATAATTCGTACGAATGTGTCACGATACAGAATGTAGGAGTGGATAAAGGGTGTCAGGGGTGTCAAAGCAGGGGTGGCAAGGCAAGGATGGAGGCTGGTATCGAGAAATCTCAAATTCCGATCATAAATAATAGAGGTGGGTGTCAGAACTCGTTAGTGGGCGGTGACATGCCGCCACCTGACACCTTATTCATTATTTTCACCTTTCACCTATCCTACATGTATTCCGTTATTATTATTATTGTGAATACATAAAGTATTTTTCATAAAATAATTAAACGTCAGCACGAAACCCTCTCTCCCTCCGAATTTTATCAAGAATCGTATTACATCCAAATATATTAAAATTACCGTCGCGTGTATCGTCGCATTAATTAGACTCGAGTATCCGATGGTAAATATGGATTTCGTTTACGACATTAATTAAATATATTTTGCTTCAGCGAACTTAGGAGAAGGTGTGGACAGGTCTGAGAATGTGGGTGGCTTAATCGATGAGACGCTACAACTTTTGGAGAGATATGGTGGAGAAGATGCATTTATTAATATTAAATATATGGTGCCCACCTATGAATCTTGTATTTTTAATTAAATTTTCTTCGTATTTAGATGCTTCTTTTTTGAAAATGTTCTATGAAACATAATATAATTGTAGCAATATCACAATTATTGACAATGAATGCACCAAAAATGTTGTAATGTAAATGAAATGTAAGTTCCATTATTCAAAATATTTAATAAAAATAAATTACAAAAAATATTACTTCTGGTTTTATGATCTGATATAATATATAAATCTTTATTCAATAGCAAGGACAATCCATCGGAATAATTAAATTGGCTGTCGCAGTTCAATGAGGTGGTTGGGCCGGAAACAATGTGGCGCGGTTAGGTGTACGCCATATCCGGTACTACGATGCTACGCCACTACAATACTACGGCGTAGCAGCCTCTAGTACCACCAACCACGCCAGGTCCATTGTCAATCTTGTGGTTGACGCCATGTTTGACCTGTGAGCTGTTCCATGCCAGATACTACTACTAAACTACTCTGCTGTTGACACTCTCCGTCTCCTTTACCTTGTTCGCGCATCGCTGATTGATTATTCTGAATAGGCTATTCTACGCCTTAATAATAAATTAATTTTAAACTTCAAACAACCTCAGGAGGTGACATAAATAAACAAGCATAATAAGTGAAACCAAATTTAATTATTTGTATATTACAGTACGTCAAATCGGTTATATTCTTGAGATTTGTAAGGGTGACGGGTGGTGTTGGATGTTTGTGTCACGAGATTGTGTGGTCAGAAGCAATCATGGTACAGGTTAGGTTGTATTGCAGTATGGACCTGTGGCTTTTGTCAATCTAATTTCCAACTATGCGGGGAATTCATCAAAATTAATATAATAACGCTACGCCGCTACGTCGAAATTGGACAAGCTCAACCGCCGCCCCTTTGCTATTTACTAAATACACCTTCACCATCATCAAAACCTGCATTTAAAACTGACGAGTTTGAAACGATTTTGAAACCTGTGATAAAAGTCAGCGTAAAATAATGATCACAAGTTGTAGAATACGCTAATTTATTATTTATTGTAATATGCTATTTTAGAAGATATAATCATAATTAAATGTCTTACACCCTAAGAGTGGACTACGATGTATTTATTAAATTATTTATAAAATATAGCCGCATAGTTGATTTTCAAAAGTGAAATTAGTTGTTGAACGAAACATATACTTTCACAAATTAAAATAATCCATGTTCGTGTTAGATTGCTGCACTCGATTACCATAATTTGATTGGTTAATAATACCAAATTGTATCCATATGCGTAGGTTATTAATAAAAAGATTGTTAAAATGATTTAATGGCCAAATTATAATTTAAAATTAATATGGGGTAATAATAATAAATGTGTACATTACATTTATAGATTAAAATATTTAAAACTGTCAATTTGTAGATTTGTACGTTTCTTTGTTAATAACCCATCGATTTGTAAAACCATATTAAAAAATGACAGCCCCGGTGAATTTATATTAAATTCTGTTTTGCTTACAGAAAATAAGTATATTGATATTATGGAATGTAAGGGATGACATACGAAGGAAATATTAACGATTATTACATACGTATAAATAAATCATGGTATAAATCTGTAGTTTATTAGTTCGAATAGGATTTACTCAGCGCGAGAAACAAAATATTGTATATATTAAAGGCTAGGTGAGAGTGGAGAGAAGAAATGTGAAAAGCAGTGAAATTAGGACGGGGAGTTATTCGTATTTGATAGATGTTATTGAGAAAGGAGAATACGGTTTCATATGAAGCCTTCATACAAGGCGGCTTCAGACTCATTCAATTATGACGGATGAGCTAACATCACATATTGCCATTTCAGCACTCCCCATCACGACACTATACTAACACTTATACCATTCTTTATATCTGCTTAACATCGAATATCGATTGCAATATGTCTGTCTGTTACTTCGTTAAAAATTTATTTAATTACCTGCTGCTTAATATTGTTTATTTCAAGTAGAACCGCTTCGGTTCTCACGATCAGATTACCTCTTCTTTCAACGCATAAAAATAATATTCTACGGATTTTGGTTCATACGAAACGCAAACCAAAATAACTTATCATACCTATTCTGTGCTCAGTATTAAAGGCTGTTTTTGAGAATAACAAAAATACCTACTTATACATGAAAATATTATACTGTTACTTTAATACAACACGACAATAAATGTCATTGATAAATCGGATTTCCAGATTTTCTAACAAAATAATTCGAATTATTCATCATATCCTTCTTATTTCATCACAATCATAAGTAGATTTGAGCGTTTTAATAGTATTCTTACTAAAATAATAACATTTTATAGCGATGTTTTAGTAATTTATACAAAATTGAACTAGTAATTGACATATTAAATAAATAATATGAAACTCTTACAGTTTTTGATTAATTTAACAACCAACATACCAATAGAATAAAAATACCGTTATATTGGGCTCGAATCATAATTTAAAAAATCATAAGCCATTGCGATTGAGAAAGCGGCAATAATATTATTGAAATCATGTCGATTCAGATTTATTCTGATTTCGTGGATTTCCTGTTGATGATTTGTCTAATTTTAAAAATTATATAGCTCACTGACATGTAAAATAAAAACTATTACAGTATAGTGTCTAAAAAACAATCAGTCTTCTATTAGAAGAGAGGCACATTGTGGCGTTAAATAAATAAAGTATTTTTTTAGGAGATGTGATTGATATAATTAAATTGATAAATATCAAAGATGATGTTTGTTAATCAATAAAAATTTAAATGTCTGAAAATATTGACGGTTCAAACAATATTATAATGTTAACTAGTTCAAGTATGATGCATAATTAAATTGTCGCTGGTTTAGTAAAATATGAAATAGTTTTAATTCGTCCAAGTTGAGAACAAGCAGATAATTAAATAAATTTTTAACGAAGTAACCGACAGACATATTGCAATCGATATTCGATGTTAAGCAGATATAAAGAATGGTATAAGTGTTAGTATAGTGTCGTGATGGGGAGTGCTGAAATGGCAATATGTGATGTTAGCTCATCCGTCATAATTGAATGAGTCTGAAGCCGCCTTGTATGAAGGCTTCATATGAAACCGTATTCTCCTTTCTCAATAACATCTATCAAATACGAATAACTCCCCATCCTAATTTCACTGCTTTTCACATTTCTTCTCTCCACTCTCACCTAGCCTTTAATATATACAATATTTTGTTTCTCGCGCTGAGTAAATCCTATTCGAACTAATAAACTACAGATTTATACCATGATTTATTTATACGTATGTAATAATCGTTGATATTTCCTTCGTATGTCATCCCTTACATTCCATAATATCAATATACTTATTTTCTGTAAGCAAAACAGAATTTAATATAAATTCACCGGGGCTGTAATTTTTTAATATGGTTTTACAAATCGATGGGTTATTAACAAAGAAACGTACAAATCTACAAATTGACAGTTTTAAATATTTTAATCTCTAAATGTAATGTACACATTTATTATTATTACCCCATATTAATTTTAAATTATAATTTGGCCATTCAATCATTTTAACAATCTTTTTATTAATAACCTACGCATATAGATACAATTTGGTATTATTAACCAATCAAATTATGGTAATCGAGTGCAGCAATCTAACACGAATATGGATTATTTTAATTTGTGAAAGTATATGTTTCGTTCAACAACTAATTTCACTTTTGAAAATCAACTATGCGGCTATATTTTATAAATAATTTAATAAATACATCGTAGTCCACTCTTAGGGTGTAAGACATTTAATTATGATTATATCTTCTAAAATAGCATATTACAATAAATAATAAATTAGCGTATTCTACAACTTGTGATCATTATTTTACGCTGACTTTTATCACAGGTTTCAAAATCGTTTCAAACTCGTCAGTTTTAAATGCAGGTTTTGATGATGGTGAAGGTGTATTTAGTAAATAGCAAAGGGGCGGCGGTTGAGCTTGTCCAATTTCGGCGTAGCGGCGTAGCGTTATTATATTAATTTTGATGAATTCCCCGCATAGTTGGAAATTAGATTGACAAAAGCCACAGGTCCATACTGCAATACAGCCTAACCTGTACCATGATTGCTTCTGACCACACAATCTCGTGACACAAACATCCAACACCACCCGTCACCCTTACAAATCTCAAGAATATAACCGATTTGACGTACTGTAATATACAAATAATTAAATTTGGTTTCACTTTATATGCTTGTTTATTTATGTCACCTCCTGAGGTTGTTTGAAGTTTAAAATTAATTTATTATTAAGGCGTAGAATAGCCTATTCAGAATAATCAATCAGCGATGCGCGAACAAGGTAAAGGAGACGGAGAGTGTCAACAGCAGAGTAGTTTAGTAGTAGTATCTGGCATGGAACAGCTCACAGGTCAAACATGGCGTCAACCACAAGATTGACAATGGACCTGGCGTGGTTGGTGGTACTAGAGGCTGCTACGCCGTAGTATTGTAGTGGCGTAGCATCGTAGTACCGGATATGGCGTACACCTAACCGCGCCACATTGTTTCCGGCCCAACCACCTCATTGAACTGCGACAGCCAATTTAATTATTCCGATGGATTGTCCTAGCTATTGAATAAATATTTATATATTATATCAGATCATAAAACCAGAAGTAATATTTTTTGTAATTTATTTTTATTAAATATTTTCAATAATGGAACTTACATTTCATTTACATAACAACATTTTTGGTGCATTGATTGTCAATAATTGTGATATTGCTACAATTATATTATGTTTCAAAGAACATTTTTAATAAAGAAGCATCTAAATACGAAGAAAATTTAATTAAAAATACAAGATTCATAGGTGGGCACCATATATTTAATATTAATAAATGCATCTTCTCCGCCATATCTCTCCAAAAGTTGTAGCGTCTCATCGATTAAGCCACCCACATTCTCAGACCTGTCCACACCTTCTCCCAAGTTCGCTGAAGCAAAATATATTTAATTAATGTCGTTAACGAAATCCATATTTACCATGGATACTCGAGTCTAATTAATGCGACGATACACGCGACGGTAATTTTAATATATTTGGATGTAATACGATTCTTGATAAAATTCGAAGGGAGAGAGGGTTTCGTGCTGACGTTTAATTATTTTATGAAAAATACTTTATGTATTCACAATAATAATAATAACGGAATACATGTAGGATAGGTGAAAGGTGAAAATAATGAATAAGGTGTCAGGTGGCGGCATGTCACCGCCCACTAACGAGTTCTGACACCCACCTCTATTATTTATGATCGGAATTTGAGATTTCTCGATACCAGCCTCCATCCTTGCCTTGCCACCCCTGCTTTGACACCCCTGACACCCTTTATCCACTCCTACATTCTGTATCGTGACACATTCGTACGAATTATTTTCGACCGACACTTAATTCCCTTCTCTTTATTCTTAAACCTCTTCGTTCACACAGTAAATCGTATTACAAGAATCTTAATAGAAAGAACGCGATACGCCTGAAAGTACTCATATACCTAATAGCTAAGGGAATACACTTTTATATACGATACACTGTACAATAAATTATTTTAATTAACGTTAACGTTACGAACATCTGTGCTGTCATTGTAAGTATTTTTTTTATTCATTTTATAAAAATGAGCAACTTGATTGACATGTACTTTTACAATCAAATATTTCCAGTATTTTAAAAAATATTATTTATTTTCTGAATCATTCTTATACATAATATGTAATAATGTAAAAAAAATCACTGCTTTGATTTTATTCTGTGTTATCGTAACATATAATAATATAACAGATATGTTGAACAAACAATGTATTTAAAAAATGGTCGAGTTTTTTGTCCAGCTTGTAGATCGTATGTCCATACATGTTAGTTCAGGGAAAAGAGCATTTGAATATTCACAATATTATGGCTAAAAATATAATATAAAAGGTGAAATATAGTAAATTTTAATCATTCTATCAATATAGGCACTCTCAAGTATACATTTTCATTATAAAATATAAAAGAAGTACAACCATAATATTGTTAGTATATGGATATACATTCTAATATAATACTTAATCTGAAACGAACATGAAGGTGTAATGAGTTTATGCATACAAATGAACTTACAGTTCTTATCCTTGAAGAGATTGAAGACAGGCAATATCTGTCTGTAATAAGGTACTAAAGCTTCTCCAACTCTGTCACAAGATACAACTAGATTCTGAATGGCTCTCAGTACATTACATATTACATCACAACGCTTAGTGTTCAGCGAGTCTGAAAATTAACAACATGGATCTCAGTGACTCACCCCTTTGAATTGCCTAACATTTAGACACTCACTTTTAATTGGAATTATTAGCTGGGGAATTACCGGCAACACTTTTCCACTGCCGTGTCGCACCATGTCTTTGATACCCTCTTGAGCGAAAAAGTTGTAGGGGAATTCCGTCTCCACGAGACCGTCGAAGAACATCGGCAAATAATGGTGGAAATCAAGCTTTTCTATCGGCACCTGAATCAAACACAATTTTTACAATACAATGACGCTACAAATTATGTGAACTCCGCTCCGTTTGTTAATGAACGATTGTTTGTAGTGACTGAAACAAAACGCGTTTAATTTCTTCCTAATTGAATCTGATTCAATTCCTAGTGGAATATGTGTTATTTTGTTGTATTCACATCGGAATAAATTTTTTAAATGAATGCATACAAATTCGAATAGCTTACCTTCCAGCATATATGCTTTCCAAAAGTATCAAAGTCAATGGCTATTGGGAATTCTCCTCTGAGATAGGCCTTCTTGAAATTGGAATCCTTGAGAGGTGCTGGTTGAAAAATACCACAGGTTGGTGGAGGCTTCACTTTGACGTTCTTTTGCAATGCTTGTATAGTAAAAGCTGGTACAATTCTTTTATTACTACTCGTGCTTTGATTTTGTTGACCCCTTTTTGCTCTCACGAAGAATTCTTTGTCACGTTGATGTTCTTCACTTGCAACCATATTACCCTATAATCGGATATCCTTTGTTAATTTCATTTATTAAATATAATTTACATATATTTTTTTGTTACATTATGATTAAATGCTACAATATTCGGTTTTTGGACCAAGTCTCTTACTTATTTTAATACGGAGTTACAATCTATTGGTAATTAAAATTATTTATACATCATCACATAATTTACTTTAAACCCACTTGTAGAACTACTGAAATACAAATAAAAAACAAATACTTAATACTATATGAATAAAAAAAATATAGTAAAATCATTAAGAACTAAGGAGACAGACAAAATCAAATGTGTTAATTGAAAATTATATGATAGAGATTTGTTTTTATTAGTATTCCTTGAAAATTTCAGTGTTAGAGTTTCACTTTTTGATTTTGTTTACATGTTATATCAATGGGGTTAGTGGAAAAGTTAAAAATAATTTTGTTATGGTGTTTATTGCTTATGTTTGTGATAAACTCTTCCGCTTTGTTAATTTAATAAAATTCTAAATATATCCACCAAGTCGCGTTGAATTGTTTATTAAAATATTTATTATTTGTAGTTTATATTTTTTGGGATAATAAAAGATTTATTTTTTTCTATTATTTTCACTTCATCCTGCACTAAAGACCAAATTTGTTATTTAAATAATCGTTAATAGTATATATCTACTTTAGTATGAAATGATATATGATTTAAGGTATTTAGAATCAAAAGCCCATAAATCCGGTTTTCCTTTTATTAATTTAATTTTCCCACATTTTGATGTTATAAAATGTTGATTCGAAAGATGAAATGTACGTTTTTCTGCTTTTACTCAATTGGATTTGGTGCCTTTTTATTCTAAACGATTCATTTGTTGTGTAGAAAAAAAGGCAATGTTATTTTGAGTTTCGATGGAGAGAAAATATTAGTTTTAGGTGACTTACATGAGGTATCTTGTTATCCAAGTGTAGTTTAGTGTATGTTGATCAAACACGGTGTATATTGATAGATTATTAAAGGGGCTGAAGTGTTTTATTGACAAGACATCGAAATTGACATGTTGGGCAAAGAGTGAAGGCAGGAAGATTGTTTATTTTGTAAGATGATCGTCGTCATGGATACGAGCTGGTCTTATCGATTTAGGCGGCGGTAAAGAGGGGCGCTTCTCTTCTTCCCTTTCCTGTCAAACGACCTACTTTTTTATTACCCTCTCAATATTACTAAACACCTTTTAATATTATTCATTATTAATCAGTCCATAACGAGTATCAACAAAATACCTTCAATGGACTCCTAAATCCCCCTTTCCGATACAACAATAGAGATTGATGTTCACCATTTTGAAGAGGTACTGCTATTTACCTACCTCGAGTCATTAGTGACAAAGGTACTCTGTAACAATCTCCAAATAGGCTTCCCAATGAAAACTGCAAATAAATTTTCTGTCTTTTGCATTTAATATAATATAAGTATAAGGTGTCGTTGCAAAGGTTTGTCTGATAGTGCTAGTTAAGGTGCAACCAGAATGATTGGAGTCATACATTATTCATAGCAAACATGTCGACGTTGTGCCACCTGAAAAATGTTACCCCATTACGGATTCACGGATTTTCAATACATTATTGCTTTTTAGATATTTTGCTTGTTTTGTACTCAACCCCCCTCACCCAGTTTCCTTTGACCAAACAAAATATACTTTTATCTGTTTGCCTCTCGTTAATTGCTTTCACCAGACGACGTACCCGTTTTTCATTTATACATACTGCGCAAACAAAGGGTTATTTAAATTTATAATTTGAATTATCAGAATGCATAGAAAGGTCGACGGAAACGATAAATATTGCGCTTTATGTCAGGTAGACGTAGTTTGGTGCATTTTTCACTTTGAGCTTTAAAAGGCTTTTATTTTAAGCGAGTGAAAATTTGACGGCACCTGCAAATTTTACATCATACTAAACGCGTATTTGTCCATTTCACTAAAATGAATATTCATTAAACCGAATCTATGGAAAATGGATACTTTGTATGACTTCATGGGTAACAAAACAGTTTTTAAGATTAAGTGTGAAGTTGTTGAATATTGGGATAAAGAATAGCCGTCATTGCTAAGCTAGTATTAATATCCATTATTTTCGTATGCCATTTTTATGCTGAAGCTCTTCCTTTATTACAGAATACCGGCAAATGAGAAAACTAAATAAATTCCTCCTTTTTTATATCACTTTTAGTTAGAAACCTTGCAAATATATCTAGTTAGATCCCGCTGGATAGTGGTGAAAGTTTATATGACAGAAATGTCGTTTATTTCCCATTAAGGTCCGAGAAGCGGCTGTTGTATTGGCAGTATTTATGAAGTGAATATCTGAAATCCGTGTTGAATATGGTATTGTAAAAGTAGTATTGGTGTGTGCCGAAATAGTGCATTCTGGTATCCACCGTGTTGTAGTAAAGCCTTGTTGTACTTCAACTATGTTAGATAGAACTAAGCAATACTAATATATTATATATTTCAAAGCTTAGTTTAATATTATAGTATTTTAGTATCTTAGACGCACCTTTATGAATCAGTCGCCCGTGTCTGTTTGACGAAACCCAGCATTAGGTTATTTAAGCACAGTAAAGTCTTTTAGAAGAATAGTTCTGTACACAAAGTGTGACCATACTAAGGAAATTTAATTCACCCTGAATTAATTTAACAATCTCTTAAAAAATTATAACACTAATCTTAATAAAACTGTTGAATTTTAATAAGTTATTTATGGGGAAATTAACAAAATCATCCGATTGTAGAAATAAATATTTATTAAATTTTTTTTATATAATACAATAAAATATCACATAGACAATGGCATCAAATTAAGGTATTATAATTTAAATGACTAAGACGCATTAAAATCTTCTATAAATAATACATTTAATAAAGAGTTAATAATTATGTTTGTGAAAATAAAAATATCTGCCAATTAGTAATTCTTTTCGTTAAGGTATTAAATAATCTTTTATTTATATTTCACTTTGAATTAAGAGCTGAGGTGAAATTAAGGTGTTTATACAGGATACGCTCTTTTTTCGTATAATTATTTTTGTTAGATTTGTATCTAAAGTTTTTGGATAAAATCGATATATGTATATTCTGTTCTGTACATTTACCTCTTAATAAAGACATTATTTAAAAAATGTTTTACTCGATTATTTCGAAACTGACAATTTAAGTATACGCCCTTATTCCAA